>JAVJIF010010083.1:0-220651 GCA_038442645.1 Agave tequilana | reverse complement strand
CCAGATACAGAGAGAAGACTTCTCTGCTCCGGTCGACCGCTCGGTCGACCGCCCAGATACAGAGAGCAAGGCTCTCTGATCCGGTCGGCCGACCGGCCCTGTGTCTGTCAAACGTGCACAAGGTTGTGCACGTCAGTCGACCGCAACGGTCGAATGGCCCTTGGTTCGGTCGACCATTGCGGTCGACCGACCTGGCCTGTCAGCCACAGTCGGGGTCAGAAACTGGGTCAGAAAAACAGTTAAACATATTTCTAAATTCTTTTAAGTCTTGTAAAAATCTCCAAAAATAGTTTTATCATTTTGCATTGATATATAAACTTGTGATAAACATTTTAACTCAATATCAAGCATATGAAACCATTTTTGTGTTTTAATATTTTTACCAAAACCAAACATGTATTTTATCAAACTTGAATTTTTCAATACATGAATAGGAAAGTCAAAATAGTTTGTTTAAGAAGTTTAAGCATGCATGTATAGAAAGAATACATCTACTATACATATAAACCATTTAAACTTGTTTTGATCAATCTATTCATGAAAACAAATATCGGTTAAACTAAAAACCGAAAAACGATAAAACGTGTGTGTGTTGTGCACTTGAGCATATCAACTATACTTATCTTTACACATGGATTTAAACATACTAAACTAAACTAGGATACCTAAGTCTTCTTGATGATCTTCCATCTTCAAGCCGACTCGATCCCAAACGTGATCCACCGAGTGCAAAGGTATGATCTTGATGCTCGGGCACTGGAATCACCATGTGAAGCTTCCAAACTCCTCTTTTTGAAGCAATCACCACCACTATATTTGTTTAATGATCTGAAACTAAAATCACAGATTATTAGTAAACATAACTACATGAGTTAATCATCATCAAACTAGAGAGGAAGGCCTCCGGGCCACAATCTCCCCCTTTTTAATGATGGCAAAACTCATGGAGTTATATATGCATGGATTAAAGTTAAGCTTCAAAGAAGCTCCCCCTTAACTCATGCATAAAACAAATAAACATAAATATTCAATGAATGACAATGCATAATCATGCATAAACAATAAAAGGCTCTAAATACCAATGAAATGTTCAAAACAAAACATGCTCTAGATACCAATTAAAATTAAACTAAATTAAACATATATATACAAAACATAAATATACATATATAAAACTTGATCAAACTCAAAATCTTTCTCCCCCTTTTTGTCAACATCAACAAAGGGGTAAAATCAAACAAAAACAAAATCTTCTCCCCCTTTTTAATACAAAGAAACAATCATCAATAAGGGGTAAAGCAAAACTAAATCATAAAATTTTCTCCCCCTTTTTGTTCGAACAATGAATCAACAAAAGGGTTAATAAAAATAATGTTCTCCCCCTTTTTGTCTAAAACAAAAACAAAAACCAAATAGGGGTGACAATCAATTAAGGTACCAATGAAAATATGTCAAAGTAGCATCTTGATACCAATTGAAAGTAACATAGATCAATCAACAAATGATATATGCGATATACATTCATGAAGAGGAAGATGTGAAGCTTCCCTACATAGATACATTACATGAAGGAGGGATGACAAGCCCTAATTCACATAACGTACACTATGCAATGCATAAGAGGAGATGTGAAGCTCCACCTACACACGTGTATCACATAAAGAAGAGATGTCAAGCTCCTCAATACAAGATACACTCAACATGAATCTATATGTAGAAGAGATGTTAAGCTCTCCTTGCATATAGGCGATACAAATCAAAACTTTTGTTTTTATTTATTTATTTTTTTAAACAAAATTTTGAGATACCAATTTTAAAACACTCAAATAAACATCTTGATATCAAAAGTGAGTATTTTTTCTTTTTAGTATATGATATCAATTTAAACTTTTTATTTTCTATCATAAAGCAAGGGAGTGGAATAAATACAAATACCAATTGAAAAATGAAAATCGAATTTTCTCCCCCTTTATGAAATACCACAAAAAACACATGCATAAGCTTGTTTAAGAAACATTTGAAAATTGAATCAATTGAAAGAAGGTTGAAGCTCAAGCTTAGCATAAACAAAAAAATATATATGTATGAAAAATTTAATACCAATCGAAATTGATACTATTGGAATTGAAAAACATACATACATACAAACATATATGAGTATATAAGAAAGGTCAAAATTGATACCAATTAAAAAAATTTCAATGATACCAATTGAAACAACAATAATTATCAAGTGTATACATCATATAACAACCACCCAATCATGTTCAAGTTTAAAATGATTTTCATATAAAGCATACATGAAATGATTGCCCATCCATCCGCCCTTGGAAGGTAGGGGTTTTCAAAAATAGGTTTAAAAATTGAAGTATGTTTGAAAAACTCTACCAAATGAAGAATACCGTAACTAGTTATTGAAAAATTTGTAAACTAGTACGAATCCTTCAAGTAAGGAATAAAACAAATTATTTTTCATGAAAATATGAAATTCACAAAATAGTCAACACTCATAATCAATTAAGCATAAATATGACTCATGAAAATAAACACATGAGTAAACAATAAATGTGAGTGTACAAATACAATGTGAAGATCAAAATCATGAAAGATAGGCAATAAGCTCAATATTCCTTGAAACATGAAAATAAAAATCATCAAAACTATTTAATCTTCAGGTATATGTATGTCCTATACAAACTAAATATACATACATATTCAAACACAACGAGTCCACAAAGATATATGCATGAAGGCACGTGGCTCAAAGGATGTATATGTATAAACAATAGTTTGGATAAAATAGACATAGACACGAAGTTAAACAAAAATCATAAAACAATTCCAAAGAAAAGAATACAAGTTTAAAATGCATGGATCATCAAACTAGACTATACTAGCACATCTAATGGGTTCAATAAGCATTCAAGCTCAAACATATATAGATTTATTTTGTGACCCACTATATGTACAAGTATAAATCCTAGTCTTAATGAAAACTAACATTTAAACATGTAATCAACACATGAAGCATAAAAACAAGATAAAATCATCATGATAAAATTTTAAACATGATTATTATGTAAATTCACATGTTATTAAACTATGATAAACATGATAGCTAAATAAAGGTGAGAACACAAATAATAGTCCATATTAAACATGGTGTCTCAAAAGGCTATACATACATGTCAAGGATCTAATAAATATGGCATTATCATAATAATCAATAAACAATGAAACATGCTATAAACAATGAATATGAAAGCATGTAAATAACGGGAGTAAAGGATTGTCACCAAAACTGAAGAAGCAACTCTCCTTGTCTCCAAAACATGGTGGTCTTCCCACAAACCTTCCCTTGAAAGTGATGCATCCAAATGGTAATCTTTAGGCTCAGAACGCATCCACTCCAAGATACCTCTACTCTCACGTCATGTGAGAGCCCACACCTACATCATAAACAAGAGGGGTGGTCTTTGGTACCCACAACTTTTTAGGTCCATGGGGTTAGTATCATTCCTAACCCAAACAAATTTATTTGCTAAATTTGAAACATGTATTCTATCATAACAAAATTTAGCAAGGTGGCCCTTACGTCCACAATGTGTACAAGTGTACACATGAGCATACAAAGTGTGATGTGTCCGTGTGGAGCATGTGTATGCCGTGATGGGTGTGCATGAATAATAGGAATTTGTTTCTTTCGAAACAAGGATTCCAAGTGTGTATGGCTCTTGGCACAATGGCTCAAAGTGGAGCCCAAACATCCATATTCTTCTTAAGCAAATTTATATCATTTTCAATTAAAGAAGAGGTGGAACATGCAAGGGGTGATCTAGGTGAAACTACCCTAGCATGACAAACATGGGAATCAATCTTATTTTTTAAAAACTCATTTTCTTTAAACAAGCATCTAAATCATTTGAAATAGAAATTATTTTATTTTTCAAAGCAACATTCTCTTTTAAACAAATCAACTTTTGAAGACAAATTTTCGGTTTTCTTCAAAAGTGTTTCACAATCATTTTTAGATTTTAAAAAATTATTTTCTTTTAGTGCAAGATCAAGTTGAGATTATGAATCCCTTTCATTAGAAATCTCCACCTTCTCTTGCAAAACCATATTAAGTCTAGAAAACAAATCTTTATTATCATTGTTAAGGCCTAGACTTTTTTTTTTTCAAAATTTTATATTTTTTCAATTAGTTTTTCACAAACAATAGATAGTTCTTCATTTAAAGCATGAGCATCAACATAATCATTTGAAGAACTAGCATCATCATCATCTAAGTGGGTTTCCGAGTATACCTCAAGGGAGTCACTCCCTTGGACCGTATAGCATTGTTGTGGCTCGGATTCATCTCCACTAGATTCATCCTCCGGTTGGATTTGCAATTGAAGCTTGGAGGTGGTGGTGGTTGTCAAAATGTTCCACGCTGCAAAGGCGGAAACAATGTTAGAAACACGCATAAGATAATCTTTAGGAAGTGTGCTTCTAATGGCCTCAAGGGCTTGTGCATTGGCCCCTATATGCTTGCTAGCACTAAGGTAGGATTCCTTGGTAATGGCAAGGTGAACCTTATATCCTAGGGTTTGTAGGTAAATAAACATCCTAGTCTTCCAAACAACAATGTTAGAAGGTCAAACATAGGTGGGGTCATGAAGTCCATGAGTCCAAACTATATGTGTGCAAACAAGCAAATGCAAATGTAGATTAGCAAACAAGGATCTCACTCCTAGATTGTTAAACTAAAGTATCAGGAGCGTAGGCTCTGATACCAATTGAAAAACACCTAGAGGGGGGGGGGGTGAATAGGTGTAAATGCTAATCTAGAAACTAAATGCGCTAAATGCGGAAGCTTAAAACAATTTTGCAATCACACTTAATACAACCAACAAGTGTAGCCGAATTCCCCGTGAAGGGCTCTGGACTAACTCCTCTTGTTCCCCTAGATATGGGTTGAGGTGCTATATGAAGCTCTTGTGGTTAAGTATAAGTGAGGCACACACAAACAACCAAGCATATGAGAGATATAGCAATATGAAATATGCAAGGCACAACACAAGCAATATATGATAAGAATGAATGAATGATGCTTTGCACAAATAAAGAGAGAGAGTTAAGAGACAATGGATCAAACGCAAACACAATGATATGTTCCGAGGTTCGAGCCCCTAGCTCTACGTCCCCGCCTTCACCGAGAAGGATTTCTAATCCACTATCTTGTCCACCGAGGACTCCCACCGAGGGAACCTTCACCGAGGAGGATTTCTTACAACAAAGGGAGTACCAAACTCCTCTCTCAAACACCACCTCACAACCGAGGGGTAGGCCCATAGCCAAATACAACAACCAACACCTCTACTGAAGAGGTTTACAACCAAACTCCACCTCTCACTAGAGGGAGCAAACCAACCAACTCAACCTCTACCAAAGAGGGAGCAAACCAATCACCCGATCAACCTCTACCAAAGAGGGATACAACAAAAGCAAGGGTGTTTACAACTTGGAGGTTACAACAACCTCAAACAATCTCTTTTCCCACAAAACAAAGATCCTATAGAATAGGATAGATGATAATCTCAAGTGTGGAAAACTAGAGTTTGGAAAACAAAAACTCAAAGAAATACTTGGGAAAACTCTTTGTAAAAGATAGAAATGAATAACAATACAAATCTCCCAAATTTCTATTTTCTTTGATTTTTTCAAAAACTCTAAAACAAATAAGATGAATCCTTTTTGGTACTAAAACTCTTTTGAAAACTTATTTAAAACACTTGAGAAGGTCTGAAATTTTGCTCTAAAAAACTTAGCCAAAATCCAAAGAAATGGGGTTTTATATGGCCAAACAGAAAACTAGCCGTTAGGCTGATCTGGTAGCCTGACAGGCTTGCGGTCGACTGGCCCGGTCGACCGCCAACGGTCAAATATGACCGTTGGGGAAATCTGGTCGACCGCACGGCCGACCGCCCAGATAAAGAGAGCAGACTTCTCTGCTCCGGTCGACCGCTCGGTCGACCGCCCAGATACAGAGAGCAAGGCTCTTTGATCCGGTCGGCCGACCGTCCCTGTGTCTGCCAAACGTGCACAAGGTTGTGCACGTCAGTCGACCGCAACGGTCGACTGGCCCTTGTTCGGTCGACCGACCTGGCCTGTCAGCCACAGTCTGGGTCAGAAACTGGGTCAGAAAAACAGTTAAACATATTTCTAAAAATTCTTTTAAGTCTTGTAAAAATCTCCAAAAATAGTTTTATCATTTTGCATTGATATATAAACTTGTGATAAACATTTTAACTCAATATCAAGCATATGAAACCATTTTTGTTTTTAAACATTTTTACCAAAAATCAAAACATGTATTTTATCAAACTTGAATTTTTCAATACATGAATAGGAAAGTCAAAATAAGTTTGTTTAAGAAGTTTATGTTGGCCCAAAGGCCTTCCACTCTAGTTTTGATGATGATTAACTCATGTAGTTATGTGTACTAATAATCTTGTGTTATTTAGTTTCAGATCATTAGTCAAGTTATTAGTTGGTGATTAGCTTCAACAAGATGATTTGGAAGCTTTCACATGTTGATTCAAGAGCCCGAGCGTCAAAGATCATATATACACTTGCTCAGTGGATCAAAGAGTTTTGGATCGAGTCGGCTTGGAGATTGCGCTCTACAAGAAGACATCGGTACCATAGTTTAGTTTTGTATTTAGATCCAATTATAAAGATTAGAATAGTATGATATGCTCAAGTTCACAACACACACGTTTCATGTTTTGGTTTTCGGTTTTTGGTTTAACCGATCTTGGTTTGCATGAATAGATATTATATCAAAACAAGTTTACATGGTTTAATGTATATTAGATTTGTTCTATATACATGCATGCTTCATCTTCTTTGACAAACTTAGTTTGATAGTCTATTTCATGTGTTTTATGTTTTGATATTTTTAACAAAACATATTTTGGAATTATTGACAAAAACTATGATATATATATGTTTCATGTATATTGGATTTCTATCCATATGCATCATGCTTCAAAATGTTTAAATATCATGTTTTTGTATTTGGATGAGTTTTGGACAAAATGTATTTTCTATTCAAAATCCAAGTTTTAGAAAATACAGTTTTTGGTTTTTTGTAAAATGATAAGACACAAAAATAGTTCATATTGATTGATATTTGAGCTAAACTTTTTACCACATTTTTATATATCAATGCAAAATGATAAAACTATTTTTAGTGATTTTTAGGAGTGTTAAAAGATTTTTCAAAATTTTTTAAACTGTTTTTCTGACCCAGTTTTCTGTTCCAGGCTTCAACCAGTCGACTAGTCTTCTGACCAAGTCGACTTGAGATGAAGTCGGTCGACCGGGTCGGTCGACCGACGTGCACAGATCTGTGCACGTTTGGCAGACACAGGGACGGTCGACCGTCAGGGTCGACCGGGTCTGAGAGCAGAGCTCTCTGTTTGTTTGGTCGACCGAGGCGGTCGACCGTTAGCTGCCAACGGGCAGAATTTGACCGTTGGACCGTCGACCGGACCGGTCGACCGGCAGTGTATTTCTGGCATTTTTCTGCTGCTAACTGCTATATTTTTCTGGGGGCTATAAATACCCCATTCATAGCCTGTTTTTCTCTAAGATTTTTTGTGCGAATTTTTCTCTACTCTCTGGTGTTTTCACAGCATCAAAAGAAGTTTTTGAACTCATATTGAACAATCTATTTGGAGTTTTTCTAGGGTTTGGAAAACCAAAGAAAAGGGTTTTTGGGAAAGAGTTTTGATTCATCTTCTATATCTTGGTTTCAGTTTTTTCTAAGGATTTTTCTTTGTGATTTTGATTTCCATTTCATTGGTTTTCTCCACACTTGAGCTAAAATCTACTATCTCTTCTATAGGATCTTTGTGTGGGAGAAAGAAATTGTTTTGTGGTTGTTTGTTAGACCACCAAGTTATAAACCCTAACTTAGCTTGGCTTTGTGCCTTTCCCTCATTGTGTTGAGGAGGTTGTGCTATTGGGTTGTATCCCTCAAGTGGTGAGGTGATCCTTGTTTGCTTTGTGCTAATCCCTCAAGTTGTGAGGTGATTATTTTGTTGGATTGGAGCTTGCCTCAAGGAGGAGGTTGTGGTTGTAAAGAGAGGAGTTGGGTACTCCTTGTGAGAGTTCTTTGTAGACTAGCTAGTGGATTAGAAATCCTTCGTGTGTCGAAGGCGGGGATGTAGAGCTGGGTGCTCGAACCTCGAAACATATCTTGTTGTTTGCGCTTGATCCATTGACTCTCTCTCTATCTCTCTCTTTACTTTGTGCCTTGCTACTATTCATATTGTGCAATTCATAATTGCTTGGCTTGGTTGTGTGTGCATCACTTGTTGATTGCACTTGAGTGTATTGCATTAAGTTTTTAAATTCCGCATTGAGTTCATAGATTAGCTATATCACCTATTCACCCCCCCTCTAGGTGATTTTCAATTGGTATCAGAGCCTACGCTCCTGATATTTAGGTTTAACCACCTAGGAGTGAGATCTTGGTTTGCTAATCTTCATTTGCATTTTCATTTGCACTCATTTAGTTTGTACTCATGGATAGCCCTCCTATGTTTGACCATTTTAGACTTGATACTTGGAAGGCCAATATGAGTAGGCATTTAAAATCACTAGGTCATCTTTTTATCAAGCCTCCACTTTAGAATCCTTCCCTAATAGTAGCAAACACAAAAGGCTAATGCATTAGCACTTAGAACACTTAGAGCATCTCTTAATGAACATCTTTTACCGGTGTTTGATCATTATGATTCGGCTTTTACAGTTTGGAGCATATTGACTTCTCCCGAGCTACCAAGGATTATTAACAAGATGAGGAGATCTATGAGAGAAAAGTCCGAAGAGCATTACCTCATGGTCCACGGGAAGAATTCCCTTGAGGTACAATCGGATTCTCAATTAGATGATTGCTCTAGTTCCTATTGTGATGGTTGCTTAGAAGCTCAAACTTTAAATATGGAACTTGCCACAAAGCTTGAAAATTTCTTGGAAAAACACAAACTTTTGAAAGAGGATAATCTTGTTTTGAAAAATGAATTAACGGATTTGTGTTCTAATTTTGAATTGGTTTTGCAAGAGAAGGAAGAGATCACTAGTGATCGTGACTCACTAAGATCTCAACTAGACCTTGCCCTTAATGAGATTGAAGTTTTGAAAAGCAAAAATGATTGTGATGATGTTGTGAAGCACAATAAGATTTTATCTTCAAAAATTAGATTTTACTTTTAAAGATAACCTTTCTTTGAAAAATAAAATTGATTCTATCACTAAGGAACTTGATCTTATTTTAAAGAAAATGAATCTTTGCAAAATGAGATTGATATTCATGTTTGTCATACTAGTGTAGCTTCTTGTTCTAGCACTCCTATTGCATGCTCCACTTTATCTTCCAGTATTGAAATGACATAAATGTTTTGAAGATGAGTGTTGATTGTTTGGGCTCCACTTTGAGCCAATGTACATTGAATCATACAGGCTTGAAAACCTTGGTTCGCAAGAAACAAGTTCCATCCTTACATGTACACCCATCACGGCATACACATGCACTCCACGGTCACAACCATAACATGTATGCTCATGTGTACACATGTACACATTGTGGCCGAAAAGACCATCTTGCTAGATTTTATTATAATCGTTTACATATTGAAAATTTAGCATGTAATCTTGTTTGGGTTAGAAAAGAAACTAACCCCTATGGACCCAAAAGAAAATGGGTACCAAAATCACCTCCTTGACTTTTGATGTAGGTGGGAGCTCTCGCATCACGTGAGAGTATTGGTGCCTTGAGGTGGATGCGTTCTAAGCTTAAAAGAGAACATTTGGATGCTTCACTCTCAGGGAATTTGGTGGGAGGACCACCGTGGTTTGGAGAACTAGAGTGCACCTTCATCGGTTTTGGTATCATTCTCTAACTCCCATTTTTATTTACATGCTTTTTCATGTTCATCAATTTATAGCATGTCTTGTTTTATTGTTCATTATGCTTATGTCATGTTGATTAGATTAGTGTTATACATGTTTAGTTACTTGAGACACCCATGTTTTATATGGATCTTATCTTTGTGTTCTTACCTTGTTTAGTACTATCATGTATGCCCTAGATCTAATGTACATGCATATATATAATGATCATATGGATGCTTATGATGTTTTGTTTTGATGACTCATGTTTTATTGTTTCATGATTAGTATGATATTTGCCATGTTTATTAGACTTATGCTTTACATGATTAGTTGTTGAGACACCCATGTTTAGTATGGGCCCATATTTTGTGTTCTCTTTATATTTTAGCTATCATGTTAATCATAGATCTAATGCACATGTTTGTCATGCTAATCATATGGTTGACTATGACTTTTTGTTTTAATAATTCATGTTTTTGATTATTATGATCATATTGATTGTTGACCCGTTTTATGCTTCATGTTTTGACTAGTTGCTTGAATGATAGTTTTCATTAAGATTAGGATTTATAATTGTACAACTAGTGAGCTACAAATAGACCTTTATATATGTTTGTGCTTGAACGCTCATTTGTATTCACTTGATGTACTAGTATAGTCTAGTTTTGATGATTCTTGCATTTGACTTGTATTCATCATTTTACATATTTTGTTTTAACTTCATGTATATGTCCATCTTGTCCAAACTATCATTTATACATATACATCCTTGAGCCACGTGCCTTCATGCATATACTTTTGTGGACTCATTGTGTTTAGGATATGTATGTATACTTTAGTTTGTACATGACATACATATGCCTTGAAGTTTAAATCGTTTGGATGAATTTCATGTTTGCTAGGTGATTTCACATTTATGATAAATTTCATGTTTTTAAGATGATTTCAATTGGTGATTTCATATCTGAGATGAATTTCATGTTTTCAATATTGAGCTTGATTGTCCATTTTCATGTTGATATGTTTCTCACAACACTTGTACACTCACCTTATTTAATGTTTTCTCATGACTTAGTTTTCATAAGTACAAATTGTGCTATATGGATTTTGAGTGTTTTAGTGCCATGTGGTTTACATGTGTCTTCATGAAAAATATTTTTGTTATTCCTTGTTCGAAGGATCTCGTACTAGTTGATTCATATAACTAGTTGTGATATTCTTCCTTGGTAGTAGTTTTCAAACATACTATATTTGTAAACCTATTTTTGAAAACCCCTGCCATCAAAGGGCGGTTGGTTGGGCGACCATGCCTTGTATGTGCTTTATTGTAAATCATTTTAAACTTGAGCATGAATGGGAGGATAGGAATATGAGATATACACTTGATCTTATTGTTGTTTTAATTGGTATCATTGAATTCTTTCAATTGGTATCAATCTTGACATTTCTTGTATACTTATATATTTTTGTGTATGTATGCTTACATTTCAAAGAATATCAATTTCAATTGGTATCTGCTTTTCATACATATATATGTTTTATTTGTGCTTATTATATCCCTATATCTTAAGCACAAGATGTTGTTTATGATAAGCTTGAGCTTCAACTTTGTTTCAATTGATTTAGTTTTCAATTGGTATCTTAATTCGAGCCTTATCATAGTTTTTATTGGTATTTCATAAAGGGGAGAAAATCTTGTATTTCATCTTTCAATTGGTATTTTATATTCCACTCCCTTACTTTATGATAAAGAATAATAATTTCAATTGGCAATAATTTCAATTGGTATCAAAAAAATTTGTTTATATACTTAAAAATAATAATTTCAATTGGTATTAAGATCTATGTTTAATTTCAATTGGTATCAACATTTATGGTTAGAATTCAAAATTGTTATGTTTAATTTCAATTGATATCAAATTGTTTATTTACAATTGATATGATGTTTACTTATCAATTGGTATCAAGATTTTTGTTTTTCAATTGGTATAGTTTCACTTTTAATTGGTATCAATATGCACTTCCTTGACACATTTTCTTCTAATTGGTATCATATTTGGGTTTAGACAAAAAGGGGAGAACATCTCTTGATTTTGATTCCTTGTTTTGAATATAAAAAGATATATTTTTATTAAGTTTTGTAAATAAAGGGGAGAAGAATTTCTTTTAATCGGTATATGTTTTTATTAGTTTTGTTTTTAACCCTTTGTTGATGATTGACAAAAAGGGGAGAAGAATTTGAGTTTATATGCATGTTTGTATGCATTTTTTATGTTTTTATTAAGTTCAATTTGGTATCCAAAGCATTATTTAAAGACATGTTTAGTTTTGGTATCAAGAGCTTGTATAAGAGATCATTAGTTTTGTTTTGCATATATGAAGTTTGATTGTTGTTTTGCATATATGAAGGTTGATTGGTATTTAGAGCATGTTTATTTGTTTAGTTTAATTGGTATCTAGAGGTTTGTTTGTTTTTGTTAATTGGTATCTAGAGTATGTTTATTTGTTTTTTGAAATTTCATATGTATCTTTCATTGATATCTAGAGCCATTTATTGTTTTATGCATATCTATGCATGTTTCATGTTTAGTATTCATTGCATATATTTGTTGTTTATCCCTATGCATGAATTAAGGGGGAGCTTCTTTGAAGCTTAACTTTAATCCATGCATATATAACTCCATGATTTTTGTTATCATCAAAAATGGGGAGATTGTTGGCCCAAAGGCCTTCCACTCTAGTTTTGATGATGATAACTCATGTAGTTATGTGTACTAATAATCTTGTGTTATTTAGTTTCAGATCATTAATTAAGTTATTAGTTGGTGATTAGCTTCAACAAGATGATTTGGAAGCTTTCACATGTTGATTCAAGAGCCCGAGCGTCAAAGATCATATATAGTACTTGCTCGGTGGATCAAAGAGTTTTGGATCGAGTTGGCTTAGAGATTGCGCTCTACAAGAAGACATCGGTACCATAGTTTAGTTTTGTGTTTAGATCCAAATGTGTAAAGATTAGAATAGTATGATATGCTCAAGTTCACAACACACACGTTTCATGTTTTGGTTTTCGGTTTTTGGTTTAACCGATCTTGGTTTGCATGAATAGATATTATATCAAAACAAGTTTACATGATTTAATGTATATTAGATTTGTTCTATATACATGCATGCTTCATCTTCTTTGACAAACTTAGTTTTGATAGTCTATTTCATGTGTTTTATGTTTTGATATTTTTAACAAAACATATTTTGGAATTATTGACAAAAATTATGATATGTATATATTTCATGTATTTTGGATTTCTATCCATATGCATCATGCTTCAAAATGTTTAAATATCATGTTTTTGTATTTGGATGAGTTTGGACAAAATGTATTTTCTATTCAAAATCCAAGTTTTAGAAAATACAGTTTTTGGTTTTTGGTAAAAATGATAAGACACAAAAATAGTTCATATTGATTGATATTTGAGCTAAACTTTTTACCACTTTTTTATATATCAATGCAAAATGATAAAACTATTTTTGGTGATTTTTAGGAGTGTTAAATATTTTTCAAAATATTTTTAAACTGTTTTTCTACCCAGTTTTCTGTTCCAGGCTTCAACCAGTCGACTAGTCTTCTGACCAAGTCGACTTGGGATGAAGTCGGTCGACTGGGTCGGTCGACCGACGTGCACAGATCTGTGCACGTTTGGCAGACACAGGGACGGTCGACCGTCAGGTCGACCGGGTCTGAGAGCAGAGCTCTCTGTTTGTTTGGGTCGACCGAGGCGGTCGACCGGTAGCTGCCAACGGGCAGAATTTGACCGTTGGACGGTCGACCGGACCGGTCGACCGGCAGTGTATTTCTGGCATTTTCTGCTGCTAACGGCTATATTTTTCTGGGGGTTTAAAATACCCCATTCATAGCCTGTTTTTTCTCTAAGATTTTTTGTGCGAATTTTTCTCTACTCTCTGGTGTTTTCACAGCAATCAAAAGAAGTTTTTGAACTCATATTGAACAATCTATTTAGAGTTTTTTGCTAGGGTTTGGAAACCACAAAAAAGGGTTTTTGGGAAAGAGTTTTAATTCATCTTCTATATCTTGATTTCAGTTTTTCCCAAGATTTTTCTTTGTGATTTTGATTTTCATTCCATTGGTTTTCTCCACACTTGAGCTAAAATCTACTATCTCTTCTATAGGATCTTTGTGTGGGAGAAAGAATTGTTTGTGGTTGTTTGTTAGACCACCAAGTTATAAACCCTAACTTAGCTTGGCTTTGTGCCTTTCCCTCATTGTGTTGAGGAGGTTGTGCTATTGGGTTGTATCCCTCAAGTGGTGAGGTGATCCTTATTTGCTTTGTGCTAATCCCTCAAGTTGTGAGGTGATTATTTTGTTGGATTGGAGCTTGCCTCAGGAGGAGGTTGTGGTTGTAAAGAGAGGAGTTGGGTACTCCTTGTGAGAGTTCTTTGTGGACTAGCTAGTGGATTAGAAATCCTTCGTGTGTCGAAGGCGGGGATGTAGAGCTGGGTGCTCGAACCTCGAAACATATCTTGTTGTTTGCGCTTGATCCATTGACTCTCTCTCTCTCTATCTCTCTCTTTACTTTGTGCCTTGCTACTATTCATATTGTGCAATTCATAATTGCTTGGCTTGGTTGTGTGTGCATCACTTGTTGATTGCACTTGAGTGTATTGCATTAAGTTTTTAAATTCCGCATTGAGTTTATAGATTAGCTATATCACCTATTCACCCCCCTCTAGGTGATTTTCAGTTTAAGCATGCATGTATAGAAAGAATACATCTACTATACATATAAACCATTTAAACTTGTTTTGATCAATTTATTCATGAAAACAAATATCGGTTAAACTAAAAACCGACAAAACATAAAACATGTGTGTGTTGTGCACTTGAGCATATCAACTATACTTATCTTTACACATGGATCTAAACATACTAAACTAAACTAGGATACCTAAGTCTTCTTGATGATCTTCCATCTTCAAGCCGACTCGATCCCAAACGTGATCCCCGAGTGCAAAGGTATGATCTTGATGCTCGGGTACTGGAATCACCATGTGAAAGCTTCCAAACTCCTCTTTTTGAAGCAATCACCAACTAATATCTTGTTTAATGATCTGAAGCTAAAATCACAAGATTATTAGTAAACATAACTACATGAGTTAATCATCATCAAACTAGAGAGGAGGCCTCCGGGCCAACAAGCATAGCATAAGAGAAGTTTTTTTACTTAAAATTATGCTATCAAAGTTTTTAAGTATGAACTATGAAGAATCATTTAAAAATTGCAACCTGAATTAAAGTAAACCTAATCATCGATTCATCTTCAAGAAGACCATTTTAATCTTAGGGTTTCTAACAATAATAGATATCAATCAATTCACCTTTTAAACTAAACTAGGGTTGATCGAGAGTTTAGCAAACTATAGGTTTAATTTAGTTATTCATTTTTTTTATTTTCAATTTTTATGTTGAATAAGAAAATTGCATGAAAACGTAAAAGAAGAATAATTAATCTAAGCAGAAAAACTAAATTGAATTGCAAAGAAGAATGAGTAACCTTTTATTGGATGTCACTGACCAATTAAAAGTTCTTCTCTCTCCTTCTTCAAAATATTCTTCTTTAAATAACAAAAACAAAAATACAAGAAATTCGGAAAGAGGAAAAGTCTAAAGAAAAATCTTAAGCTTCAGTTTCTGGATCCCCCCTCTCTGTTGCTCTGCAGTGGTATTTATAAGAGATATAGGAGTAGGTCCCAGTACAACTCTCCCACGAAACCTCGTACCAGACTTATCCGGTCGCGTTTCCGTGGCAATTGCGAGGCCAATGGCCACACACTTTCTTGCGTGGCCTCTTCTGGTCCGTTCATCTGGGCTCCTCTTTCTGGATTTTGTATTCAAACCTTCTATCTTGAGAACTCGAGATAATTTGGGAAGCAAGTTATCATAAATCCGAATTTATAAAAGGATTTGTTCTTTATCTTTAAGCTTTTCTCCCCTTTTATCTTTATCCTTGTATTGCAAGCAACTAGATTTAAGTAGAAGTCCATCTTATCCGTCTCCTCCTCCTTTTAGCAATTAGGAGTTCTATATTATCCTTGTCTTCCTCTCTTAGATTTTAAAATCCAAGTTTAGATTAGGTTAGATAAGGTAAACTTCTAAATTACTACAATTAATTTTGCATGTGGGCTTGTGGGATTCTTGGGCTTTTGGGCTTCACTTGTGCTTCATTTCTTTATTTTTTTTTAATTACTTAAGGCCTGCACACATTAAACAATAAAACATTAGTAAAAGTGCTTAATAAAAGAATAAATAGGAAAATATGATGATAAATGTGATGATAAATATGCACTTTTTACTACCTATCACACCCCCACACTTTTCTTTTTGCTCGTCCTCGAGTCAAAATTAAAAAGAAAAAGAAAACTAATCTAACTCACTTTCGTAGGCATCACGGTTGCACTTAACACGTGTAACAAGCTGTTAAACCTCTAGGTTACCCCTAGAGGACGAGTGTTATCTCGTGAGGGTTTTCAGTGGATTACACCCACAAAATCCATAAAAGAAGAAGAAAATGTTAGTAATTAATTTTTTTTTTATTTTATTTTGAAGAAGGAGAGAAATATTGAAATATATTTAAAGAAACTAAGTAATCTATAAGTTTTAGGATTATCATTTTTATTCATTCTTGAACTTAGTCTTTATAAAATAATTTGTCATCAATTTTAGGTAAAGATTAAATTAAATTTTTGTATAGTCTCTGTCGTTACCCTAAGTCATATGAATCCTTGTGAATCTTTACTAGGGATTCTTTAACTTGGACTCTCATGCCTCTTTATTATTATTTTTTCCTTTTTTTTAAAATGTATAACTCATCTAATTTTCTTTTGTATAAGTATCAAGGCTTCTTGAGGCCCTCATACCTAACTAATTGACTATTAGATGTGTTGTACATATATAGATAATATTTCTTGATTTTTTTTAGGCTTTTTAATTCACCCATATAGCGAGCCTAAGGTCGGTGGTTCCCAACTGATCGGTTTTAGGGCACCGGGTGAGAAAAACACCCCATGGACTTAAGGACTCAAGTGAACTGGGTCACAAACTAAGGTCTTAATTTATAAAATCACCTTTAAACGTGAATACTTATGCTTCTTGAGGCACATGTATCCAGCTTAATTAGTGAACTCTATTATATATATTTTTTATTTTATCCTTTATAAGGCACAAGAGTCTTTGTCTTAGAATCCTAGATGTGGAAGTGTATTAGGAATGCACATTTCATTAAGGTAAAATCAAGACTAATTAATTGTTCAATTTTTCCTCCTATACCTAAAAAAAATCCAACAATTTATTTTATTTTGACCAAGTTTTTAGAAGTCCTAATCATGATTTTCCTAATTCTTAAGATTAACTTGGATTTCTTTTAAAAGATAAGTCAAAATATTGTCTCCTTTGTCGACTATATGTACTAAGTCAAAATTTATTATATATATAATTTTTTTATTAAGTTAATAACATAAGTTTAGTGAGTTATGTTAACAGCACCCTATAATTAGTCAATAATCTATGTTAAAATAAATTTTTATATATATATATATATTTATTATAAGGTTATTTTTTTGTTTTTTTTTGTTATATGGTTAGTACCCTTATATATATATTTATTATAAGGTTATTTTTTTTTTTTTTTATTATAAGGTTAGTACCCTCCCCTATACTTATCTCATGCATTGTCCCCAATGTATGCATGTATGTATAAATGCATGAAATGAACTGGCAGAGAGGTAGAGTTACCTATACATTGGGTCAAAAAGACCTATGGCTGCGTTTGCTTCCGGTACTGATACGAAAATGGTTTCAGATGTTGACCATTTACCTTGAATACAGTTTCATTTTTAGGGTCGTATATCTCTATGGTTTCATGTGAAAATACAGTCTTAACAATGAAGGCCCTGTCCATCTTGATTTGAACTTTCCGAGAAAGAGATGAAGTCTAGAGTTATAGAGTAATACTTTTTGTTCTTGGACAAAAGTTTTTCTCGTGATGAACTTATCATGAAAAACCTTAACCCTATCCTTCATATTTTTTGCATTTTCACATGCCTCGTTCCTTAACTCCTCAAGTTCAGAAATTTGCAATTTTCGAAGTTCACGCGGCCTTATCTAGATCAAAATTTAGCTGCTTAATTGCCCATAAGGCTCGATGCTCTATCTCAACAGGAAGGTGGCGAGACTTTCCAAAGACTAGTCTATAAGGAGACATTCCTAGAATCGTTTTAAAGACGGTCCTATATGCCCATAAGGCATCTACTAATTTGGTGGACCAGTCCTTCCTGTTTTGATTCACAGTTTTCTTCAAGATAAACTTAACTTGCCTATTTGAAATTTCTACCTGCCCACTGTTTGAGGATAGTAAGGTGTAGATAACTTGTGTGTTATGGTATATTTTCGCATAAAAGCTTCAAAAGTTCTATTGCAAAAATGTGTACCATTATCACTAATTATGGCACGAGGGGTTCCAAAGCGTTAAAAGATGTTTTCTTTCAAGAATTTGACAACAACTTTGTTGTCATTTGTCTTGCAAGGGATGGCTTCAACCCATTTGGATACATAATCTACAGCCAACAAGATGTATTGGTGCCCAAATGAATTAGGGAAGGGACCCATAAAATCAATGCCCCAAATATCAAAGAGTCCTATTTCTAGAATTGGATTTAGGGACATCATATTACGCTTAGAAATCCTTCCTATCATTTGGCATCTTATGCAAGTTTTGCAAAAGTCAAATGCGTCTTTAAACAAAATGGGCCAGTAGAAGCTACTCTGTAGTACCTTTCTGGTAGTTTTGCAGGGACTGAAGTGTCCACCGCAAGCAAATTCGTGATAAAAGGTTAGAACGCTTCTAGTTTCCTTGCCGGGACACATCTCCTAATAATTTGGTCATTATAATATTTGAAGAGGTAAGGGTCCTCCTATATGAAATATCGGACTTGAGAAAAGAACCGGTGTCTATCCTATTTTGACCACTAGATGGTGTTTGGTTTGTGACTAAGTAATTAACTATGTTGGCAAACCATGGTTCCGTAGAGATGGTTAGAAGTTGTTCGTCGGGAAAATTATCGTTGATGGGCAGTTCGGCGGAAGGTGCGTTTGGCACACGAGAGAGATGGTCTGCGACGATATTTTCGACACCCTTTTTATCTCGAATTTCGAGATCAAATTCTTAAGGAGGAGGATCCAACGAACGAGTTGGGCCTTCGCATCCTTTTTGAGCATTAGGTATCGAAGTGCAGAATGGTCGGTGAATATTGTGGTTTTGGTCCAAGTAGGTATAGGCGGAATTTCTCCAAAGCGAACACTACTGCCAGAATTCTTTCTCGGTTATTATATAGTTCACTTGGACATCATTGAGTGTCCACCTTGAATAATAGATCACGTGCTGCTTGTTATCCTTGCGTTGTCCTAAGACAGCGCCTATCGCAAAATCGGAGGCATCACATATGATCTCAAAGGGTTTGGACCAGTCCGGAGGTGAGATGATAGGTGCAGAGATAAGTTCCAATTTTAGCTTCTCCCATGCGCTACTACACTTATCGTCAAAGATGAAGGGGGCACGTCTTTAACTAAAAGGTTTGTGAGGGGTCTAGTAATTTTGCTAAAATCCCTAATGAACCTACGGTAAAACCCAGCGTGTCCTAAGAAAGAACGAATGTCTTTCACGCATCATGAAATTGGGAGTTTGGCTATGATTTTCACTTTAGCCTTATCCACTTTGATCCCTTTCCTAGATATCTCATGACCTAGGATAATCCCATGCTGCACCATAAGTGGCACTTTTCCTAATTTAGGGTCAAGTTCTTTTCGGTGCTCTTTTTTAGCACTAGCTCTAAGTGATGTAGACATTGGGCAAACGAGTTTCCATAGACGGAGAAGTCGTCCATGAAGATCTCCAAGAAGCGCTCACCATGTCAGAGAAAAGGCTTAATATGCAACGTTAGAATGTGGCGGGGGCATTGCATAGGCCGAAAGGCATTCCGCGATAGGCAAACATCCCAAATGGACAACGTTGTCTTTTCTTGGTCCTCCGGGGCTATTGGGATTTGGTTTATACCCTTAGTAACCGTCTAAGAAACAGTAATACTCATGGCCCGCTAATCGTTCCAGCATTTGGTCGATAAATGGGAGGGGGAAATGGTCTTTTTTTGTAGCGGCGTTCAACTTGCGATAGTCTATGCATACTCGAATCTTGGTAGATAGTCGTGTTTGCACTAACTCTTGCTTATCGTTTTCCACCACAGTGAAACTGGACTTTTTAGGACCACGTGCACTGGGCTGACCCATTGGCTATCGGAAATGAGGTAAATGATCCCATTATCCAATAGTTTTACTATTTGTACAACCTCTTGCATGAGCGGGTTTAGCTTACGTTGTGGGTCCCTCTTTGGTTTAACCCCTTCATTTAGATGGATTCTATGCTGGACTATTTTAGGCTTAGTCCATTGATTTCGGCCATAGTCCAACCAATGGCTTCCCTATGTTTCCTAAAGGTTGCCAATAGGTCTTCCTCTTGCCTATTAGTCAAATTGGAGGCAACTATGACTGGTAACGTCTCTTGTTCACTAAGGTATGAAAATCACCTAGAGGGGGGGTGAATAGGTGATAGGCTAATCTAATGAACACAATGCGGAATTTAAAAACTTAATGCAATACACTCAAGTGTGATCAATAAATGATGCACACACAACCAAGCCAAGCAAATATGAATGCACATATGAATAGTTGCAAGCACAAAGTAAAGAGAGAGATAGAGAGAGAGTCAATGGATCAAGCGCAAACAACAAGATATGTTTCGAGGTTCGAGCACCCAGCTCTACATCTCCGCCTTCGACACACGAAGGATTTCTAATCCACTAGCTAGTCCACAAAGAACTCTCACAAGGAGTACCCAACTCCTCTCTTTACAACCACAACCTCCTCCTTGAGGCAAGCTCCAATCCAACAAAACAATCACCTCACAACTTGAGGGATTAGCACAAAGCAAACACAAGGATCACCTCACAACTTGAGGGATACAACCCAAGGCACAAAGCCAAGCAAAGATTGGGTTTTTAACTTGGTGGTCTAACAAACAACCCACAAACAATCTCTTTCTCCCACACAAAGATCCTATAGAAGAGATAGTAGATTTTAGCTCAAGTGTGGAGAAAACCAATGGAATGGAAATCAAAATCACAAAAAGAAAATCCTTGGGAAAAACTGAAACCAAGATATAGATGATGAATCAAAACTCTTTCCCAAAAACCCTTTTCTTTGGTTTTTCAAACCCTAGCAAAAACTCCAAATAGATTGTTCAATATGAGTTCAAAACTTCTTTTGATTGCTGTGAAAACACCAGAGAGTAGGGGAAAATTCACAAAAAATTCTTAGAGAAAAACTCTTACAAATGGGGTATTTATAGACCCCAGAAAAATATAGCCATTATGCCAGAAATACACTGCCGGTCGACCGGTCCGGTCGACCGTCCAACTGTCAAATTCTGCGTTGGCAGCTACCGGTCGACCGCCCCGGTCGACCCAAACAAACAGAGAGCTCTGCTCTCAGACCCGGTCGACCCGGACGGTCGACCGTCCCTGTGTCACCCAAACGTGCACAGATCTGTGCACGTCGGTGGACCGACCCGGTCGACCGACTTCATCCCAAGTCGACTTGTCAGAAGACTAGTCGACTGGTTGAAGCCTGGAACAGAAAACTGGGTCAGAAAAACAGTTTAAAATATTTTGAAAAATCTTTTAACACTCCTAAAAGTCACCAAAAATAGTTTTATCATTTTGCATTGATATATAAACATGTGGTAAAAAGTTTAGCTCAAATATCAATCAATATGAACTATTTTTGTGTCTTATCATTTTTACTAAAAACCAAAAACTGTATTTTCTAAAACTTGGATTTTGAATAGAAAATACGTTTTGTCCAAAACTCTTCCAAATACAAAACATGATATTTAAACACTTTGAAGCATGATGCATATGGATAGAATCCAATATACATGAAACATATATATATCATAGTTTTTGTCTTTAATTTCAAAAATAAGTTTTGTTAAAACACAAAACCTAAACACATGAAATAGGTATATCAAAGTAAGTTTGTCTAAGAGTTGAAGCATGCATGTATATAGAACAAATCTAATATACATTAAACCATGTAAACTTGTTTGATATAATATCTATTCATGCAAACCAAGATCGGTTAAACCAAAAACCGAAAACCAAAACATGATACGTGTGTGTTGTGAACTTGAGCATATCATACTATTCTAATCTTTACAATTTGGATCTAAACACAAAACTAAACTATGGTACCGATGTCTTCTTGTAGAGCGCAAACTCCAAGCCTCGATCCAAAACTCTTTGATCCACCGAGCAAGTGCTATATATGATCTTTGACGCTCGGGCTCTTGAATCAACATGTGAAAGATGTGTGGAAGCTTTCACCAACTAATAACTTGATTAATGATCTGAAACTAAATAATACAAGATTATTAGTATACATAACTACATGAGTTAATCATCATCAAAACTAGAGTGGAAGGCCTTTGGGCCAACAATCTCCCCCTTTTTGATGATGACAAAACTCATGGAGTTATATATGCATAGATTAAAGTTAAGCTTCAAAGAAGCTCCCCCTTAACTCATGCATAGGATAAACAACTAATAAATGGCTCTAGATACCAATGAAATTATAAAACATGAAACATGCATAGATATGCATAATACAATAAATGGCTCTAGAAACCAATGGAAGATACCATGAAATTTTTAAAAACAAATAAACATGTTCTAGATACCAATTAGCAAAAACAAATAAACATGCTCTTGATACCAATAAAACTAAACAAATAAACATGCTCTTGATACCAATTAAACTCAATATATGCAAAACAAAACTAATGATCTCATTTACAAGCTCTTGATACCAAAATTAAAACAAGTTCTTTAAATAATGCTTTGGATACCAATTGAACTTAATATAAAAACACATACAAACATATATATAAACTGTAACGCCCCGATCCCACGGATACGGGGACGTCACTGCGACGTATATACGCAGGTCAGAAAGTGCCCCCACGTATATACGCTAAGCATTAAGTACAACAAGGATCAGAGTACACGACAAAGCGTGGTATACATACATATGCCAACTTAAAATACAAGTACAAGTTATCACAAGATATGATAAAATATTACACATTACATGTATCTTTTATCACAACCAGTCCAAAAGTAAAAGATACAATATGAACACAAAATGCTCACGAGTAGGATGAAGATCTCGTGAGTCAAAAAGAGAGATCTGGCACAAGGACTGGAGCTAGTCTGCCTGCTCACTAAGAAAAGCTTGATCCTCTGTGGATGGTTCCACTTCGATCCAAGCTTCGGAACCTGAACATACAAATCCAAGGGAGTCAGGACCTCCCAACAATGAACAGGCTACAGCCAATGGCAAAGCGACAAGAATAGGAGAGTTAGAACAGTATAATAATATCAACCAGTAGAGATGGAAGCATAACGAGTTAAAGTTGGAAAGACATAGAATAAGCTTAGATTACGGCTTTATGAGACTAGTACGTCGAAGGAATAATCCAAACAAGGAAACCTCATCTATATACCTTTATCTCACATCGTCGTAAGCCAAGCATATACAACGGAGTAATAAAGAGGTTATAACAGGAACGCATAACAAATATAAAGGAATAACAAGAATCATAACAGGAACAAGTAACATGACATGACAGGGGTACATAAAGGAAGTCATAACAAGCATAACAAGAGTTACAAAAGGTACCGCTTATTATTATCACTCGTCTGACCCATATATCTAGGTATGTGTCTCGGTATATATCCCACTCACATACATCCATATATAAGCTAGTCGAGGGGTGTTACCGGAAGTAGATGGAGAACTGATATCACTTCTTATAGTAGTTCCCATACACCTGGGACCAGTTTGGAGGCCCTAAGTCCCCCTAACACGCATCTTCTGTGGGCCCTTAGTCCCACTAACACGAATCGTCAATATTTTATTCCATTACTATAAGCAAGGTATCATTCCGGCATCCATCACTTCCTCCCATTCCCCATACAAGTTGTCCTTTTATGGTTTATTAACATAATTATCAGATTAAGGGAATGAGCAGGATCATAACAAGTCATAACAAGAATCATAACTGGAGTACATAACAAGAGATCAGGCACTACATTCCCTTAACGTGATAATCAAGAGGTCAAGTGTATCATGCCTTGGTTTAATAGATAGCATGATAAGAGGGTGAAATGGTTCATTAACAAGTCATGAAGTACAATATACAATTACATGAACTAAGTATAAGATCCACATTTAAGATAGTAATTAACTATAACAGACAGCCAAAGTTAGTCGACTAGGATAGATGGGGTAGTCGACTAATAGTGGTCTCTAGTCGACTAACAGTATGATCTAGTTGACTAAAACTGGGTTCCAGAGAGTTGGAATCTGGTTTCAGGAAAAGTTAGTCGACTAGGATGGAAAGAGTAGTCGACTAACAGTGATTTCAAGTCGACTAACAGACACTCTAAGTCGACTAAAACTGTGTAACAGAGAGTTGGGTTTCTGATTCAGGAAAAGTTAGTCGACTAGGGTCAAGGAGTAGTCGACTAATCGAAGTTTCTAGTCGACTAATAAATAACCTAAGTCGACTAAAACTGTGTTCTAGAAAAGGTTACGTTTCAACTAAGGGTTTCAAGTCGACTAGTCCTTAGGTCAAGTCGACTAATCGTGGTCTGAAAACAGAGTTCAGAACAGAATCTGATGGTTGTGTTTGATAGTCAAAAACCATGATCTAAAGACACAAATGTACAAGATATGGAAACATAAACATACTAAGAATTGTATGAGTCTTGGTGAGTAAAATACTCACTAGGAATGGTTAATTGAAGCTTTACGAGTTCGGAAAGGTCGTGGTCGACGAATTTGATCCACGGCGATATAGTTGAGGAAGAAAGACACGATCCCCAAATCCAAAGTTGTTGGTTGAAGTGGAGATGGAAACCTTGGTGATGCTTTGAAAGTTGGTGGTTGAAGTTGAGGTGAAGGAGAAAGTGGTGAGGGCTAACTCTTTGTTGAAGTGAAGAAAAAGGAAATAGAATGTAAAGGAAATGTTTAAATAGGGTTTGGATTTGTAAAGGAGATGCAAATAAGATAGAAGAGAGGGGGGTTTTTGCAAATAGGAGAGGATGAGGTGTCCCTCTTTTGGCCACTTGGCCGGCCATGGAAGAGAGAGAGAAGAGGGGCATTAATGGTAGAAGTTGGTGGAAGTGTGTGGAAGTTGGAATTTTGGAAAAGATTGGAATTTTGGAAAATTGGAAAAGCTTGTGGCTTGTGGAGGAAGGAAGAGAAATAAGGAAAAAGGAAAAAGGAAAGAATTGATAAAGAGAAGATATTCTCTTTGACTTGAAAAATGAAAATATAGGAAACACAGATTCCCGGGTTTAAGTCGAAGATGCGGAAAACATTTCGGAAAATACCGAATCGTCCCGAAATCAAGTATCTCGGAACGACTCGCAAATTTACCAAAAATCAATAATATTATTTTAAGACTCATGTGAAATTCGTTTTAAGAAATACTTTATAGTTTTAAAACTAAAAATCCCGGAATCAGTTAGTTACCGACTCCGATGGAATTTTCATAAATTCATAAAATTCCCAGAAAAAGTATTTAGGTAAGAAATATGATTCTAAGAAATAATGTCTAAAGGACCATCTAGAAATTCCGAGCTGTTTGCAAATTAAAATCTGGGAATCGGTCAGCAGCACTGGTCGACACCGGTTTTGAAGATTTTCATTTTAATTCAGAAAAAATCCAGAAAATCATAGAAAATCTAATATATTGGAAAATAATATTTGAAACTAAATCGGTTAAATACAGAAAGTAAATTGAAAAATACGATCTAAAATCTGAATACGCAACTAAGTACGTATTCCGGAAGCGGGGCATTACAATCCACCCACCTTACAAAAAATTGCGTCCTCGCAATTTCGTTAAGGGTAAATCGAATACGAAGTGGACAAGGGTGAAATCAAAGGCTTCAAAAAAACCAAAACAGGGTAAGGTGAACACAGGAAAGACCAGGATTGGAAATGAGAGAATGATAAGGAAATATTTAGAAAGATAACCAACTCAAATGCAAGATCCGGGGTAGTTGTTACCATGATATCCTTGAGGTTCCTGATCTGGATACTGGTCTGCACATTCTGCTGCATCTTCTGATGCCTCCGCCGCCATGATGTGAACTTTGCCTCTGCCATATTCTACTCTAGGTCTTGCTCCTCTCTGTGGATGATCGTACTGTTGAGGTGGAAATGGAGCTCTTCGGTCTACGGGTTCTGGATTCCTTCTCAGTGGTGGAGTTGGAAGTGTTGGGGCTGGAAGTGCTGGCCTAACTGGTACCTCATTTCCTATCCTTCTGAATGGGCAATCCTTTATTGCATGACTTCCCGTTCCACAGGCTAAGCACAGTCCGTTAGCCATTCGACAGTCTTTCCTATAATGTCCAGGCTTGTGGCAGAAATTGCATATGATCTGAGGGAGAGGAGGTTGGAATGGTCGCTTGATCATCGGACCATGGGTTGTCCTAACTGTATCTTCTTCATCCATCAACTGAAAAGGCCTCTTCTTGGCCTGGTTCCTTAACAGGGTCAATCTCTTCTTCTCCAATCCACGCTCCACTTCTCGAGCTATGGTGAGGACTTCAGAATAGGTCTTCAGCTGTTGGGGCATTAAGAAGACTTGGATATCCATCTGTAGGCCCTGCTGGAATCTACTTGCCGCTTCTCCTCATCAGTTACCATGTATGGAGCAAAGCGGCTAAGTCTGAGAAATTCCGCGGCATACTCATCCACAGACCGATTCCCTTGCTGAAGTCGGATGAACTGTTCTTCCATGTCCTTCTGAGCAGTGGCAGGAAAGAATCTGCTATAGAACTCTTGGAGAATGTGTCCCCAGGTGACAGGCTTCTCCAATCTGGCTTCCTCAGCTAGCCACCAAGTTCTAGCTACATCCTTCAATTGAATTTTGGCAACCTCCACTTGATTCTCCTTTGGAACTCGAGCTGCATTCAACAAGTCTGAGGTATCTGTCAGCCATTGCTCATCATCCAGGGGTTTCTCTTCACCCGTGAATATGGCTGGTTGCAGCCGTCTGAAGTCCGATATATTCCCCGGCCTCTGTTCCTTTGGAGCTGCTAACTCTTGCCGAAGGAGTTCCGTCTGTTGTTGCTGATTCTCCATCATCGCCTGGATAGCCTCAGATATCCCCATTCTCTCCCGTGGGTCCATTCGATACTTGCCCAGAGTTGTTACGACCCGATCTTCTATCCATACCTAGTCGGTGAAAGATGACTGGAAAGAGCTGGAAAAATGGAAGGATTTTAGGACATAATGGATACATTGAAGGAATCAAGAAGGACTCAAGAAGGAATCTAGAAGGACTGGATAACTTTGTACATTGTAGTTGGCAATAGCAAATTACTGGAATTTGCTTCTTGGTTGTACTATAGGTGGGAGAGCCTAGGCTCTGATACCATCCTGTAACGCCCCGATCCCACGGATACGGGGACGTCACTGCCGTATATACGCAGGTCAGAAAGTGCCCCCACGTATATACGCTAAGCATTAAGTACAACAAGGATCAGAGTACACGACAAAGCGTGGTATACATACATATGCCAACTTAAAAATACAAGTACAAGTTATCACAAGATATGATAAAATATTACACATTACATGTATCTTTTATCACAACCAAGTCCAAAAGTAAAAGATACAATATGAACACAAAATGCTCACGAGTAGGATGAAGATCCCGTGAGTCAAAAAGAGATCTGGCACAAGGACTGGAGCTAGTCTGCCTGCTCACTAAGAAAGCTTGATCCTCTGTGGATGGTTCCACTTCGATCCAAGCTTCGGAACCTGAACATACAAATCCAAGGGAGTCAGGACCTCCCAACAATGAACAGGCTACAGCCAAATGGCAAAGCGACAAGAATAGGAGAGTTAGAACAGTATAATAATATCACCAGTAGGAGATGGAAGCATAACGAGTTAAAGTTGGAAAGACATAGAATAAGCTTAGATTACGGCTTTATGAGACTAGTACGTCGAAGGAATAATCCAAACAAGGAAACCCTCATCTATATACCTTTATCTCACATCGTCGTAAGCCAAGCATATACAACGGAGTAATAAAGAGGTTATAACAGGAACGCATAACAGATATAAAAGAATAACAAGAATCATAACAGGAACAAGTAACATGACATGACAGGGGTACATAAAGGAAGTCATAACAAGCATAACAAGAGTTACAAAAGGTACCGCTTATTATTATCACTCGTCTGACCCATATATCTAGGTATGTGTCTCGGTATATATCCCAACTCACATACATCCATATATAAGCTAGTCGAGGGTTGTTACCGGAAGTAGATGGAGAACTGATATCACTTCTTATAGTAGTTCCCATACACCTGGGACCAGTTTGGAGGCCCTAAGTCCCCCTAACACGCATCTTCTGTGGGCCCTTAGTCCCACTAACACGAATCGTCATATTTTATTCCATTACTATAAGCAAGGTATCATTCCGGCATCCATCACTTCCTCCCATTCCCCATACAAGTTGTCCTTTTTTATGGTTTATTAACATAATTATCAGATTAAGGAATGAGCAGGATCATAACAAGTCATAACAAGAATCATAACTGGAGTACATAACAAGAGATCAGGCACTACATTCCCTTAACGTGATAATCAAGAGGTCAAGTGTATCATGCCTTGGTTTAATAGATAGCATGATAAGAGGGTGAAATGGTTCATTAACAAGTCATGAAGTACAATATACAATTACATGAACTAAGTATAAGATCCACATTTAAGATAGTAATTAACTATAACAGACAGCCAAAGTTAGTCGACTAGGACAGATGGGGTAGTCGACTAATAGTGGTCTCTAGTCGACTAACAGTATGATCTAGTCGACTAAAACTGGGTTCCAGAGAGTTGGATCTGGTTTCAGGAAAAGTTAGTCGACTAGGATGGAAAGAGTAGTCGACTAACAGTGATTTCAAGTCGACTAACAGACACTCTAAGTCGACTAAAACTGTGTAACAGAGAGTTGGGTTTCTGATTCAGGAAAAGTTAGTCGACTAGGGTCAAGGGAGTAGTCGACTAATCGAAGTTTCTAGTCGACTAATAAATAACCTAAGTCGACTAAAACTGTGTTCTAGAAAAGGTTACGTTTCAACTAAGGGTTTCAAGTCGACTAGTCCTTAGGTCAAGTCGACTAATCGTGGTCTGAAAACAGAGTTCAGAACAGAATCTGATGGTTGTGTTTGATAGTCAAAAACCATGATCTAAAGACACAAATGTACAAGATATGGAAACATAAACATACTAAGAATTGTATGAGTCTTGGTGAGTAAAAATACTCACTAGGAATGGTTAATTGAAGCTTTACGAGTTCGGAAAGGTCGTGGTCGACGAATTTGATCCACGGCGATATAGTTGAGGAAGAAAGACACGATCCCCAATCCAAAGTTGTTGGTTGAAGTGGAGATGGAAACCTTGGTGATGCTTTGAGAGTTGGTGGTTGAAGTTGAGGTGAAGGAGAAAGTGGTGAGAGCTAATTCTTTGTTGAAGTGAAGAAAAAGGAAATAGAATGTAAAGGAAATGTTTAAATAGGTTTGGATTTGTAAAGGAGATGCAAATAAGATAGAAGATAGGGGGGTTTTTTGCAAATAGGAGAGGATGAGGTGTCCCTCTTTTGGCCACTTGGCCGGCCATGGAAGAGAGAGAGAAAGAGGGGCATTAATGGTAGAAGTTGGTGGAAGTGTGTGGAAGTTGGAATTTTGGAAAAGATTGGAATTTTGGAATTGGAAAAGCTTGTGGCTTGTGGAGGAAGGAAGAGAAATAAGGAAAAAGGAAAAAAAGGAAAAGAATTGATAAAGAGAAGATATTCTCTTTGACTTGAAAAATGAAATATAGGAAACACAGATTCCCGGTTTAAGTCGAAGATGCGGAAAACATTTCGGAAAATACCGAAATCGTCCCGAAATCAAGTATCTCGGACGACTCGCAAAATTTACCAAAAATCAATAATATTATTTTAAGACTCATGGTGAAATTCGTTTTAAGAAATACTTTATAGTTTTAAAACTAAAAATCCCGGAATCAGTTAGTTACCGACTCCGATGGAATTTTCATAAATTCATAAAATTCCCAGAAAAAGTATTTAGGTAAGAAATATGATTCTAAGAAATAATGTCTAAAGGACCATCTAGAAATTCCGAGCTGTTTGCAAATTAAAAATCTGGGAATCGGTCAGCAGCACTGGTCGACACCGGTTTTGAAGATTTTCATTTTAATTCAGAAAAAATCCAGAAAATCATAGAAAATCTAATATATTGGAAAATAATATTTGAAACTAAAATCGGTTAAATACAGAAAGTAATTGAAAAATACGATCTAAAATCTGAATACGCAACTAAGTACGTATTCCGGAAGCGGGGCATTACAATCCACCCACCTTACAAAAAATTGCGTCCTCGCAATTTCGTTAAGGGGTAATTGAATACGAAGTGGACAAGGGTGAAATCAAAGGCTTCAAAAAAACCAAAACAGGGGTAAGGTGAACACAGGAAAGACCAGGATTGGAAATGAGAGAATGATAAGGGAAATATTTAGAAAGATAACCAACTCAAATGCAAGATCCGGGGTAGTTGTTACCATGATATCCTTGAGGTTCCTGATCTGGATACTGGTCTGCACATTCTGCTGCATCTTCTGATGCCTCCGCCGCCATGATGTGAACTTGGCCTCTGCCATATTCTACTCTAGGTCTTGCTCCTCTCTGTGGATGATCGTACTGTTGAGGTGGAAATGGAGCTCTTCGGTCTACGGGTTCTGGATTCCTTCTCAGTGGTGGAGTTGGAAGTGTTGGGGCTGGAAGTGCTGGCCTAACTGGTACCTCATTTCCTATCCTTCTGAATGGGCAATCCTTTATTGCATGACTTCCCGTTCCACAGGCTAAGCACAGTCCGTTAGCCATTCGACAGTCTTTCCTATAATGTCCAGGCTTGTGGCAGAAATTGCATATGATCTGAGGGAGAGGAGGTTGGAATGGTCGCTTGATCATCGGACCATGGGTTGTCCTAACTGTATCTTCTTCATCCATCAACTGAAAAGGCCTCTTCTTGGCCTGGTTCCTTAATAGGGTCAATCTCTTCTTCTCCAATCCACGCTCCACTTCTCGAGCTATGGTGAGGACTTCAGAATAGGTCTTCAGCTGTTGGGGCATTAAGAAGACTTGGATATCCATCTGTAGGCCCTGCTGGAATCTACTTGCCCGCTTCTCCTCATCAGTTACCATGTATGGAGCAAAGCGGCTAAGTCTGAGAAATTCCGCGGCATACTCATCCACAGACCGATTCCCTTGCTGAAGTCGGATGAACTGTTCTTCCATGTCCTTCTGAGCAGTGGCAGGGAAGAATCTGCTATAGAAACTCTTGGAGAATGTGTCCCAGGTGACAGGCTTCTCCATCTGGCTTCCTCAGCTAGCCACCAGTTCTACCTACATCCTTCAATTGAATTTTGGCAACCTCCACTTGATTCTCCTTTGGAACTCGAGCTGCATTCAACAAGTCTGAGGTATCTGTCAGCCATTGCTCATCATCCAGGGGTTTCTCTTCACCCGTGAATATGGCTGGTTGCAGCCGTCTGAAGTCCGATATATTCCCGGCCTCTGTTCCTTTGGAGCTGCTAACTCTTGCCGAAGGAGTTCCGTCTGTTGTTGCTGATTCTCCATCATCGCCTGGATAGCCCTCAAATATCCCCATTCTCTCCCGTGGGTCCATTCGATACTTGCCCAGAGTTGTTACGACCCGATCTTCTATCCATACCTAGTCGGTGAAAGATGACTGGAAAGAGCTGGAAAAATGGAAGGATTTTAGGACATAATGGATACATGAAGGAATCAAGAAGGACTCAAGAAGGAATCTAGAAGGACTGGATAACTTTGTACATTGTAGTTGGCAATAGCAAATTACTGGAATTTGCTTCTTGGTTGTACTATAGGTGGGAGAGCCTAGGCTCTGATACCATCCTGTAACGCCCCGATCCCACGAATACGGGGACGTCACTGCGACGTATATACGCAGGTCAGAAAGTGCCCCCACGTATATACGCTAAGCATTAAGTACAACAAGGATCAGAGTACACGACAAAGCGTGGTATACATACATATGCCAACTTAAAATACAAGTACAAGTTATCACAAGATATGATAAAATATTACACATTACATGTATCTTTTATCACAACCAAGTCCAAAAGTAAAGATACAATATGAACACAAAATGCTCACGAGTAGGATGAAGATCCCGTGAGTAAAAAAGAGAGATCTGGCACAAGGACTGGAGCTAGTCTGCCTGCTCACTAAGAAAAGCTTGATCCTCTGTGGATGGTTCCACTTCGATCCAAGCTTCGGAACCTGAACATACAAATCCAAGGGAGTCAGGACCTCCCAACAATGAACAGGCTACAGCCAAATGGCAAAGCGACAAGAATAGGAGAGTTAGAACAGTATAATAAATATCAACCAGTAGGAGATGGAAGCATAACGAGTTAAAGTTGGAAAGACATAGAATAAGCTTAGATTACGGCTTTATGAGACTAGTACGTCGAAGGAATAATCCAAACAAGGAAACCCTCATCTATATACCTTTATCTCACATCGTCGTAAGCCAAGCATATACAACGGAGTAATAAAGAGGTTATAACAGGAACGCATAACAGATATAAAAGGAATAACAAGAATCATAACAGGAACAAGTAACATGACATGACAGGGGTACATAAAGAAGTCATAACAACATAACAAGAGTTACAAAAGGTACCGCTTATTATTATCACTCGTCTGACCCATATATCTAGGTATGTGTCTCGGTATATATCCCAACTCACATACATCCATATATAAGCTAGTCGAGGGTTGTTACTGGAAGTAGATGGAGAACTGATATCACTTCTTATAGTAGTTCCCATACACCTGGGACCAGTTTGGAGGCCCTAAGTCCCCCTAACACGCATCTTCTGTGGGCCCTTAGTCCCACTAACACGAATCGTCAATATTTTATTCCATTACTATAAGCAAGGTATCATTCCGGCATCCATCACTTCCTCCCATTCCCCATACAAGTTGTCCTTTTTATGGTTTATTAACATAATTATCAGATTAAGGGAATGAGCAGGATCATAACAAGTCATAACAAGAATCATAACTGGAGTACATAACAAGAGATCAGGCACACTACTTCCCTTAACGTGATAATCAAGAGGTCAAGTGTATCATGCCTTGGTTTAATAGATAGCATGATAAGAGGGTGAAATGGTTCATTAACAAGTCATGAAGTACAATATACAATTACATGAACTAAGTATAAGATCCACATTTAAGATAGTAATTAACTATAACAGACAGCCAAAGTTAGTCGACTAGGATAGATGGGGTAGTCGACTAATAGTGGTCTCTAGTCGACTAACAGTATGATCTAGTCGACTAAAACTGGGTTCCAGAGAGTTGGAATCTGGTTTCAGGAAAAGTTAGTCGACTAGGATGGAAAGAGTAGTCGACTAACAGTGATTTCAAGTCGACTAACAGACACTCTAAGTCGACTAAAACTGTGTAACAGAGAGTTGGGTTTCTGATTCAGGAAAAGTTAGTCGACTAGGGTCAAGGGAGTAGTCGACTAATCGAGGTTTCTAGTCGACTAATAAATAACCTAAGTCGACTAAAACTGTGTTCTAGAAAAGGTTACGTTTCAACTAAGGGTTTCAAGTCGACTAGTCCTTAGGTCAAGTCGACTAATCGTGGTCTGAAAACAGAGTTCAGAACAGAATCTGATGGTTGTGTTGATAGTCAAAAACCATGATCTAAAGACACAAATGTACAAGATATGGAAACATAAACATACTACTAGAATTGTATGAGTCTTGGTGAGTAAAAATACTCACTAGGAATGGTTAATTGAAGCTTTACGAGTTCGGAAAGGTCGTGGTCGACGAATTTGATCCACGGCGATATAGTTGAGGAAGAAAGACACGATCCCCAAATCCAAAGTTGTTGGTTGAAGTGAGATGGAAACCTTGGTGATGCTTTGAGAGTTGGTGGTTGAAGTTGAGGTGAAGGAGAAAGTGGTGAGGGCTAACTCTTTTTGAAGTGAAGAAAAAGGAAATAGAATGTAAAGGAAATGTTTAAATAGGGTTTGGATTTGTAAAGGAGATGCAATAAGATAGAAGAGAGGGGGTTTTTTTGCAAATAGGAGAGGATGAGGTGTCCCTCTTTTGGCAACTTGGCCGGCCATGGAAGAGAGAGAGAAAGAGGGGCATTAATGGTAGAAGTTGGTGGAAGTGTGTGGAAGTTGGAATTTTGAAAAAGATTGGAATTTTGGAAAATTGGAAAAGCTTGTGGCTTGTGGAGGAAGGAAGAAAATAAGGAAAAAGGAAAAAGGAAAAGAATTGATAAAGAGAAGATATTCTCTTTGACTTGAAAAATGAAAATATAGGAACACAGATTCCCAGGTTTAAGTCGAAGATGCGGAAAACATTTCGGAAAATACCGAAATCGTCCCGAAATCAAGTATCTCGGAACGACTCGCAATTTTTACCAAAATCAATAATATTATTTTAAGACTCATGGTGAAATTCGTTTTAAGAAATACTTTATAGTTTTAAAACTAAAATTCCCGGAATCAGTTAGTTACCGACTCCGATGGAATTTTCATAAATTCATAAAATTCCCAGAAAGTATTTAGGTATGAAATACGATTCTAAGAAATAATGTCTAAAGGATCATCTAGAAATTCCGAGCTGTTTCCAAATTAAAAATCCGGGAATCGGTCAGCAGCACTGGTCGACACCGTTTTGAAGATTTTCATTTTAATTCAGAAAAAATCCAGAAAATCATAGAAAATCTAATATATTGGAAAATAATATTTGAAACTAAAATCGGTCAAATACAGAAAGTAAATTGAAAAATACGATCTAAAATCTGAATACGCAACTAAGTACGTATTCCGGAAGCGGGGCATTACATAAACTCAAATTCTTCTCCCCCTTTTTGTCAATCATCAACAAGGGGTTAAAACAAAACTAATAAAAACATATACCGATTAAAAGAAATTCTTTTCCCTCTTATTTACAAAACTAATAAAAAAATATTCTTTTTATATTCAAAACAAGGAATCAATCAAGGGATGCTCTCCCCCTTTTTGTCTAAACTCAATTATAATACCAATTAAAAAATGTGTCAAGGAAGTGCATATTGATGCAATTTAAAAAGTGAAACTATACCAATTTGAAAAACAAAATCTTGATCCCAATTGATAAGTAAACAAATAACATACCAATTGTAAATAAACAATCTTGATATCAATTGAAATTAAACATAACAAATTTTGAATTTCTAAACATAAATGTTGATACAAATTGAACTTAAATATAGATCTTTAATACAAAAGTTGACTTAAACATATAAACAAATTTGATTTTGATACAAATTGAAATTATTGCCAATTGAAATTATTATTTCTATTATAAAGTAAGGGAGTGGAATACTAAAAACCAATTGAAAGATGAAATACAAGATTTTCTCCCCTTTATGAAATACCATAAGAACTATGATAAGGCTCGAATTAAGATACCAATTGAAAACTAAATCAATTGAAACAAAGTTGAAACTCAAGCTTATCATAAACAAGATTTGTGCTTAAAGATATAGGGATATAATAAGCATAAATAAACATATATATGTATGAAAAGTAGATACCAATTGAAATTGATATTCTTTGAAATGCAAGCATATATACATAAAATATGAGTATACAAGAAATGTCAAGATTGATACCAATTGAAAGAATTCAATGATACCAATTGAAACAACAATAAGATCAAGTGTATACATCATATTCCTACCACCCATTTCATGTTCAAGTTTACTATGATTTTCACTATAAAGCATACATGAGCATGATCTCCCATCCAACCACCCTTTGATGGTAGGGGTTTTCAAAATATAGGTTTACAAATATAGTATGTTTGAAAACTACTACCAGGAAGAATATCACAACTAGTTATATGAATCAACTAGTACGAGATCCTTCAAATAGGAATAACAAAAATATTTTTCATGAAGACACATGTAAACCACATGGCACTAAAACACTCAAAATCCATATAGCACAAATTGTACTCATGAAAACTAAGTCATGAGAAAACGTTAAATAAGGTGAGTGTACAAGTGTTGTGAGAAACATATCAACATGAAAATGAACAATCAAGCTCAATATTGAAAACATGAAATTCATCTAGGATGTGAATCACCAATTGAAATCATCAAAAAAAAACATGAACTTCATCCAAACGATTTAAACTTCAAGGCATATGTATGTCATGTATAAACTAAAGTATACATACATATCCTAAACACAATGAGTCCACAAAGTATATGCATGAAGGCACGTGATTCAAGGATGTACATGTATAATCAATAGTTTGACAAGATAGACATATACATGAAGTTAAAATAGAATATGTAAAATGATGAATACAAGTCAAATGCAAGAATCATCAAAACTAGACTATACTAGTACATCAAGTGAATACAAATGAACGTTCAAGCACAAACATATATAAAGGTTTATTTGTAGCTCACTAGTTGTACAAGTATAAATCCTAGTCTTAATGAAAACTATCATTCAAGCAAGTAGTCAAACATGAAGCATAAAACGGGTCAACATTCAATATGATCATAATAATCAAAAGCATGAATTATTAAAACAAAAAGTCATAGTCAACCATATGATTAGCATGACAAAGACATGTGCATTAGATCTATGATTAACATGATAGCTAAAACATAAAGAGAACACAAAATATGGGTCCATACTAAACATGGGTGATCTCATAAGCTATACATGCATGTCAATGGTCTAATAAACATGGCATTTAACATACTTATCAAAACAAAACATGAGTCATCAAAAACAGAACATCATAAACATCCATATGATCATTATGTATATGCATGTACATTAGATCTAGGGCATACATGATAGTACTAAACAAGGTGAGAACACAAAGATAAGATCCATATAAAACATGGGTGTCTCAAGTAACTAAACATGTATAACACTAATCTAATCAACATGACATAAGCATAATGTACAATAAAACAAGACATGCTATAAATTGATGAACATGAAAAACATGTAGATAAAAATGGGAGTTAGAGAATGATACCAAAAACCGATGAAGGTGCATCTCTAGTTCTCCAACCACGGTGGTCCTCCCACCAAATCCCTTTGAGAGTGAAGCATCCAATGGTTCTCTTTTAGCTTAGAACGCATCCACCTCAAGGCACCAATACTCTCACGTGATGCGAGAGCTCCCACCTATATCAAAGTCAAGGAGGTGGTTTTTGGTACCCATTTTCTTTTGGGTCCATAGGGGTTAGTTTCTTTTCTAACCCAAACAAGATTAGTTGCTAAATTTTCAAGATAAATACGATCATAACAAAATCTAGCAAGATGGCCTTTTCGGCCACAATGTGTACATATGTACACATGAGCATACATGTCATGGTTTGTGTCCGTAGAAAGCATGTGTATGCCGTGTAGGGTGTGCATGCAAAGTTGGAACTTGTTTCTTACGAACCAAGGATTCCAACGAGTGTGGTTCATGGCACATTGGCTCATAGTGGAGCCCAAACAATCAACACTTTCTTCAAAATACTTATGTCATTTTCAATGCTTGAAGATAAAGTGGAGCATGCAATAGGTGTGCAAGAAGTAGAAGCTACACTAGCATGGCACACATGAGAATCAATTTCAATTTTCAAAGATTCATTTTTCTTTAAACCAAATCCACTCTTTTGTAATTGAATCAATTTTATTTTTCAAAATAAGGTTATCTTTAAAAGTAAAATCCAATTTTGAAGATAAAATCTCATTGTGCTTCACAACATCATCACAATCATTTTTGCTTTTCAAACCTTCAATCTCATTAAGGGCAAGGTCTAGTTGAGATCTTAGTGAGTCACGTTCACTAGTGATCTCTTCCTTCTCTTGCAAAACCAATTCAAAATTAGAACACAAATCCTTTATTCATTTTTCAAAACAAGGTTGTCCTCTTTCAAAAGATTGTGTTTTTCCAAGAAATTTTCAAGCTTTTGAGCAAGTTTCAAATTTAAAGATTGAACTTCCAAACATCCATAGCAATAGGAATTAGAGCTATCATCTAATTGAGTGTCTGATTGTACCTCAAGGGAGTTATTCCCTTGGACCATGAAGCAATGCTCTTCGGACTTTTCTCTCTTGGATCTCCTCATCTTGTTAATAATCCTTGGAAGCTCGGGAGACGACAATAAGCTCCAAACTACAAAAGCCGAGTCATAACGATCAAACACCGGTAAAAGATGTTCACTAAGAGATGCTCTAATTGCTCTAAGTGCTAATGCATTAGCCTTTTTGTTCTTGCTACTATTAGGGAATGATTCTTGAGTGGAGGCTTGATAAACTAGATGTCCTAGGCTTTTTAAATGTCTACTCATATTGGCCTTCCAAGCATCAAGTCTAATATGGTCAAACATAGGAGGGCTATCCATGAGTGCTAACTAAATGTGTGCAAATGAACAATGCAAATGAAGATTAGCAAACCAAGATCTCACTCCTAGGTGGTTAAACCTAAATATCAGGAGCACTAGCTCTGATACCAATTGAAAATCACCTAGGGGGGGTTGAATAGGTGATATGACTAATCTAATGAACACAATGCGGAATTTAAAAACTTAATGCAATACACTCAAGTGTGATCAACAAATGATGCACACACAATCAAGCCAAGCAAATATGAATGCACAATATGAATAGTTGCAAGGCACAAAGTAAAGAGAGAGATAGAGAGAGTCAATGGATCAAGCGCAAACAACAAGATATGTTTCGAGGTTCGAGCACCCAGCTCTACATCCCCGCCTTCGACACACGAAGGATTTCTAATCCACTAGCTAGTCCACAAAGAACTCTCACAGGAGTACCCAACTCCTCTCTTTACAACCACAACCTCCTCCTTGAGGCAAGCTCCAATCCAACAAAACAATCACCTCACAAGTTGAGGGATTAGCACAAAGCAAACACAAGGATCACCTCACAACTTGAGGGATACAACCCAAGGCACAAAGCCAAGTAAAGATTGGTTTTTTAACTTGGTGGTCTAACAAACAACCACAAACAATCTCTTTCTCCCACACAAAGATCCTATAGAAGAGATAGTAGATTTTAGCTCAAGTGTGGAGAAAACCAATGGAATGGAATCAAAATCACAAAGAAAAATCCTTGGAAAAAACTGAAACCAAGATATAGATGATGAATCAAAACTCTTTTCCCAAAACCCTTTTCTTTGGTTTTCCAAACCCTAGCAAAACTCCAAATAGATTATTCAATATGAGTTCAAAAACTTCTTTTGATTGCTATGAAAACACCAGAGAGTAGGGAAAAATTCGCACAAAATTCTTAGAGAAAAACTCTCACAAATGGGGTATTTATAGACCCCGAAAAATATAGCCGTTATGCCAGAAATACACTGCCGGTCGACCGGTCCGGTCGACCGTCCAACTGTCAAATTCTGCGTTGGCAGCTACCGGTCGACCGCCCCGGTCGACCCAAACAAACAGAGAGCTCTGCTCTCAGACCCTCGACCCGGACGGTCGACCGTCCCTGTGTCACCCAAACGTGCACAGATCTGTGCACGTCGGTCGACCGACCCGGTCGACCGACTTCATCCCAAGTCGACTTGTCAGAAGACTAGTCGACTGGTTGAAGCCTGGAACAGAAAACTGGGTCAGAAAAATAGTTTAAAAATATTTTGAAAAATCTTTTAACACTCCTAAAAATCACCAAAAATAGTTTATCATTTTGCATTGATATATAAACATGTGGTAAAAAGTTTAGCTCAAATATCAATCAATATGAACTATTTTTGTGTCTTATCATTTTTACCAAAAACCAAAAACTGTATTTTCTAAAACTTGGATTTTGAATAGAAAATACGTTTTGTCCAAAACTCTTCCAAATACAAAAACATGATATTTAAACACTTTGAAGCATGATGCATATGGATAGAAATCCAATATACATGAAACATATATATATCATAGTTTTGTCTTTAATTCCAAAAATAAGTTTTGTTAAAACACAAAACCTAAAACACATGAAATAGGTATATCAAAGTAAGTTTGTCTAAGAGTTGAAGCATGCATGTATATAGAACAAATCTAATATACATTAAACCATGTAAACTTGTTTTGATATAATATCTATTCATGCAAACCAAGATCGGGTAAACCAAAAACCGAAAACCAAAACATGATACGTGTGTGTTGTGAACTTGAGCATATCATACTATTCTAATCTTTACAATTGGATCTAAATACAAAACTAAACTATGGTACCGATGTCTTCTTGTAGAGCGCAAACTCCAAGCCGACTCGATCCAAAACTCTTTGATCCACCGAGCAAGTGCTATATATGATCTTTGACGCTCGGCTCTTGAATCAACATGTGAAAGATGTGTGGAAGCTTTCACCAACTAATAACTTGATTAATGATCTGAAACTAAATAACACAAGATTATTAGTACACATAACACATGAGTTAATCATCATCAAAACTAGAGTGGAAGGCCTTTGGGCTAACAAGGTAGGCATACTTAAGATGTTTAGGCAAGGTCTTTAACTCCAAGGAAGGAGGTGGCTCGATGGGTGGAGGTGTTAAGCTTCAATTCTCCATCTCTATAGAACTTGGACTTGCTACCCACTCAATCTAATCAAGGTTGAGATTACTAGATTCTAATTCTTTCTCATCCTTTGATTCTAGTGTGATCTCCTCTTTGTGCTCACTAGTCATATTTTCAATGAAGTTGACCTCAAAGGGTTGATCGTTTATGTCGTAGGGGTATTTACCTAAGTTGAAAACATTGATTTCCTTGGTCATGTCTCCAAAAGTCAATCTCATGGATCCGTTTCTACAATTTATGATTGCGTTAGCGGTTGCTAGGAACGAACGTCATAAGATGACAGGAGTTTGGGACCTAAGATTAGACACTGGTTGTGTTTCTAAAATAATAAAATCGACTGGGTAAATGAATTCTCCTACCCGTATAAGGACATCATTGATCTCTCCCTTTGGAACTTTAATTGATCGATCAGCTAATTAGATCGTAACTTGAGTTGGGTTGAGTTCACCTAAGCCAAGTTGCTGATATACGGAGAAGGGAAGTAAATTAATACTTGCTCCTAAATCGAGGAGTGCTCGACTAATTTCAGCTCGACCTATTGTGCAAGAAATGGTGGGGCAACCAGGGTCCTTGTACTTGACTGGGATCTGCTTGGACAATAGCTCACTAATGTTAGTGGCTAGAAAAACCTTCTTAGGCACATTTGTCTTTCTTTTCTTGGTACACATGTCCTTAAGGAATTTGGCATAACTAGAGACCTGTTGGATTGCATCAAGAAGTGGTACATTAAGCCTAACTTGATTAAACACCTCGAGCAGTTTCTACATATGTGCATTATTATTACTCTTAAGCCTATTTGAAAATGGGGCTATAGGTTGGCGCACTTGTTTTGCTGACTTATCAACTTCAGTTTCTTTAGAGTTTTGTGGAGATGGAGTGGAACTGATGGAATGGACAATTGAGCTGGGTCCTATGACATGGATACTTGATTATCAACTTGTTTTCCTGATCTCAATGTATGAAGTAAGTTACACTGGTTTAGGTCTTGAGCCTCATTGGCTTGCCTAGGATTCCTAGGGTTTGACAATGGTTGACTTGGTAGAGTTCCCTTTTGTCTTTCTTGTTGATTCAGTTGCATCTCTATCCTAGTCAAGACTTGAGCTAGTGTGTCTTGGCTTTTAACTAGAATGTCCACCTTTCTTTCCATATTGGAGAGTCTTGTTTCCATATGTGAATTTTGGAAAGAAGGTGAAGGATTTTGGTTGGGATAATTTTGTTGATAAGGAGATTGTTGAAAATTGTTGGAGAATTTGGGCCTTGTGTGATCATTATTGTTTGGGCCCCATGAGAAATTTGGGTGATTTCTCCAACCGAGATTATAGGTGGACGAATATGGATAATTAGCGGACCTTGTGAAGGCCACACTCATATGCTTGGGCAAAGTTTGATGAGCTATAAAGACGGGTCATTCCTCGAACACATGGTTCATGTCTTGACAATAAGTACAGCCCGCCGAAGGTGTTGGGCTGACTTGGTTCACTAAGACTGGTTCGTTAGTTTCAAGTGCTTCTAGTCTTCGCATCACAGCAGCTAGTTTAGCTTCGGTACCTATGTTAGCCTCAATGGAATGGACACCTCCTTTAGAAGAGCTAGGGTCATTAGTCCTAAATTTTTTTGGAGTTGGTTCTCATTGAATGGTATTATCAGCCAATTCTTCATATAATAACCATCCTTCATCTTCGTTCTTTTTCAAAGATCCTCCTTGGCACATGGATTCTAATAGGGTTTTTGTTTGATATTCTAATGCATCATAAAGAGCTTGGCAAAGTCACCATTTTTCTATCCCATGGTGAGGGCATTAGCAAGGAGGTCCTTAAAACGTTCAAAGTACTTCCAAAAAGGTTCATTGGCTATTTGCTTAAACTGCAAGAAGCTTTTCCTAATTAGCGCAGTCTTATAAACGGGATAAAACTTCTTTAAGAAGGCTTTGATTAAATTATCCAATGAGAATATGGAACCGGCCTCTAGACTGTAGAGCCATTTCTTTGCTAAGTCTTTAAAAGAGAATGGGACAAATCGTAATTTGATGACATCTACTCCTAGGCTGGGTATTTTCATCATTAGACATACTTCTTCAAATTCCCTTATGAAAAAGTATGCATCCTCGGATTCAAGTCCATAAAATTTAGGAAGAGTGTTGATGTATTATGATTTGAGTTCAAATTAGTCAACACCTTCATCAGGTAACTGAATGAAAGATGGAAGAGAGGTCCTAATAGGATAGAACCTATCTTGCAGTGATGGTAGTTGTGCCATATGTGAATCGGGTTTTTGTTCGGGTGGTGAACTGGTCCTAGTTAGTCTAGATGTGAATGGGTCTCTCGACCAAGCTGACATGCACAGTTAACAAACAAGTTCACCCAATCAAGCAAGAAAGAGAAAAAATAATCAAAAATTCTATTCTAGGGTAAGCCTTGACCTAGACGACTCCTAACTTTAGATTGTCTTTAGGAGGTATATTGCCGACCTTAACAACAAGTTAATCGGCCAGGTAGGTGGCAAGATCGGTGGGAGGTTATCCGTCAAAGACGTTCCTTAATTAAGTAACCACCGATCTGCGGGCTTTCATCCCTTAATCCCTTTCCTGGGCACCGATTTGGCAAGAGTTAATTTCGAACAACTTTCTCCTTCAGCCAATCTCCTAATGAGTCCGAGTTAACTTAGGCCAACGTCTAGTCAATTTTTATTTTAGGGCTAGAATTGTGAGTGTGGCGGAGATGATTTGTGGGCTAAGGATGGTGATGAAATCTCAACCTTATCTTGTTTATGGGATTTGCCCTTAAATTGATTTAGTGCACATGTAAAGCAATAGACAAGTATTCACTCAAAAGCAGTAAATCAGCCAAAGGTATTTCCTAGTCTGTATGCAATGCGAACGTACCTTGTCGTCAGCACTCTTCAACAGAAATTAAGAAAATTTAAATAGACACGTGCCTATGATGCAAGAGTCTAAACTTTTTTTTTTATTAATCAACCAATAGGTTACTGTTACTTAGTAATATGCAAGGTGATCACAGAGACAATTTATCAAAGCAGTAAACAGAATATTACAATTTGCAGCAACCTGCAAAAACTCAGTTAGTAGTTCACTACTACTATGGCCGCGTTTGCGCGGCTAGATAGTAGGCTCTGCTACTCTGCCTTCTAAGGTAGAGACACAGAGTTGCTATATGTTCTTTACTGTAGTTATAGTTCCTGTTCTCTGATCCTGCAAACAGAAAGAAAAAGAAGAATTAGATTTTGAGAATATCGTGTCGTTCCTTTCCCGGCAACGGCGCCAAAATTTTGATTGAAACGAGAAATTGTATTGTAAATATTTTAGAAAATCTTAGTCTCATTTCAAGATAACCGCGTAGGAAAGGCTAGACGGGTTGATCCACAGGGAAGGATGCGATAGAAACGTTTTGGAACGTCTTCTCTGTAATTCGCTTGGAAAAGAAAAAGAGAGATTGATTAGATTTGATCAAGTTTAAGAAGTATAGTTTACTAAACATCTACCACAACCCATAGTATTAGTCTCAAAGAGTGAATATCATATTGAAAGAAGAAGCATCCATCCTAGGTTATTAATTGAGAATCAAGCAAGATGAATGATGTTGGAACCTTAACTAGTATGCACTAATAAAGATTACACATTCGTTCATCCTAATTTCAAAGCATAGCATAAGAGAAGTTATTTTACTTAAAATTATGCTATCAAAGTTTTTAAGTATGAACTATGAAGAATCATTTAAAAATTGCAACATGAATTAAAGTAAACCTAATCATCGATTCATCTTCAAAAAGACCATTTTAATCCTAGGGTTTCTAACAATAATGGATATCAATCAATTCACCTTTTAAACTAAACTAGGGTTGATCGAGAGTTTAGCAAACTATAGGTTTAATTTAGTTATTCATTTTTTATTTTATTTTCAATCTTTATGTTGAATAAGAAAAATTGCATGAAAACGAAAAGAAGAAAAATAATTAATCTAAGCAGAAAAACTGAATTGAATTGCAAAGAAGAATGAGTAACCTTTTATTGGATATCACTGACCAATTACAAAGCTCCTCTCCTTCTTCAAAATATTCTTCTTCAAATAATAAAAATGAAAATACAAGAAATTTCGGGAAGAGGAAAACTCTAAAGAAAAACCCTAAGCTTCAGTTTCTGGATCCCCCTTCTCTGTTGCTCTGTAGGGGTAATTATAGGAGATATAGGAAGTAGAGTCCCAGTACAACCTCCCATAAAACCTCGTAACCAGACTTATCCAAATGGCCGCGAAAACGCGGCCATAGCCGCGTTTCCGTGGCAATTGCGTGGCCAATGGCCACACGCTTTCTTGCGTGTCCTCTTCTGGTCCGTTCATCTGGGCTCCTCCTTCTGGATTTTGTATTCAAACCTTCTATCTTGAGAACTCGAGATAATTTGGAAAGCAAGTTATCATAAATCTGAATTTATAAAAGGATTTGTTCTTTATCTTTAAGCTTTTCTCCCATTTTATCTTTATCCTTTTATTGCAAGTAACTAGGTTTAAGTATAAGTCCATCTTATCCGTCTCCTCCTCTTTTTAGCACTTAGTAGTTCTATTTTTTCCTTCCTCTCCTCCCTTAGATTTTAAAATCTAAGTTTAGATTAGGTTAGATAAGGTAGAAACTTTTAAATTACTACAATTAATTTTGCATGTGGGCTTGTGAGATTCTTAAGCTTTTGGGCTTCACTTGTACTTTATTTCTTTATTTTTTTAATTACTCAAGGTCTGCACACATTAAACAATAAAACATTAGTAGCAGTACTTAATAAAAGAATAAATAGGAAAATATGATAGTAAATGTGATGATAAATATGCACTTTTTACTACCTATCAAGCTTCCTCCCACAAATTCTGCGGAGCTCCAGAACTTACGAGTATGGAATTGACCATCTCCTTTAAAGTTCTGTTCTTTCGTTCAACAATTCCATTTTGCTGAGGAGTATATGGTGCTGTTGTTTGATGAATTATATCAAATTTAGCACATAACGCACTAAAATCATTTGATTCATATTCTCCACCTCTATCGGATTTTAGAATCTTGTTATTCTTGTTGAGTTGATTCTCAACTTCAGGTTTATATGCTATAAACATATTCATTACCTCATCCTTACTATTTAAAAGATACACATAACAGTATCTTGTACAATCATCAATAAAGGTAATAAAAATACTTTTTCCCGCCTCTAGTTGGCATAAACTTCAAGTCACACAGATCTCTATGAATTACCCTAAAGGTTCTGTATTTCGATCAATTGAGTGAAATGAATTTTTCGCTAACTTGGCCTCAACACAAATCTCACACTTGCGAATTTCTTCCAAGTTGAGTTTAGGAATATACTTAAATTAGACAAGTTTTTTAATGACTTGTAATTTACATGCCCTAATCTAGCATGCCATAAAGTAGGAGACTCAAGCAAATAAACAGAAGATTTTTCTTTATTTATAAGCTTTGGGTACAAATACACAGACTTTTTGTCCACCACTGCAACATTGGCTTTAAAATGTCCATCAACAAGATAGCCCTTTCTCACATACATCCCACCCTTAGTAAGTACAAATTTATCTGATTCAAAAACCATCCTAAATCCTTTCTTACTAAGTATTGATCCAGAGATCAGATTCTTGTGGATATCTGGAACATGTATCACATCGTTCAGAGTAAGCTCTTTCTCAGATGTCCACTTTAGGATGACCTTTCCTTTTTTCTCAACCTTAGATACGGCTGAGTTTTTCATGAAGAGTTGCTCATCTTGCTCTAGTTTATGATATTCAGAGAATAATAATTTCTCAGAGCAGATGTGCTGAGTAGTCCTAGTGTCTACTCACCAATCCTTATTGTTGGTCGTCAGATTCACTTCTGACACCACAGCTGAAAGACTTGACGACGCATGGTCGGTCAAGTTTGCCTGTGGGTGGTTCTTCTTGTTCTTTTTGAGACGGCTGCGACATTCATTCGCCTTATACCTTCTTTGTTGTAGATGTAGTAGGTTCCCTTGAAGCGCATATTCTTGCCTTCTTGGACCTGACCTTTTTACCCTTGGGCAGTCTTCTTTAGCTTTAAGCCTTTGGAAGTAGACGCTTTCCCCTTTGAGTCTTCGATCAATTGGCCTTGGCTTCATAGGAGTTCTTACTGCTCCTTTTCTCAGACTTTCGGTTGTCCTCCTCAATTCGAAGCCTCACAATGAGATCTTCCAACTTCAGCTCCTTGCGCATAAGCTTCAGGTAGTTCTTGAAATCTCTCCATGTAGGTGGAAGTTTCTCCACGATAATAGCAACCTGAAAAATTTTAGGTAGATTCATACCTTCAGCCTCTATCTCGTACAAGATAAGTTGAAACTCTTGCACCTGACTGATCACAGTCTTGTTGTCCACCATTTTGTACTCCAGAAATCGTCCTACGATGAACTTCTTGGTACCGGCATCCTCAGTTTTGTACTTCTTATCAAGACTGGCCTATAACTTCTTTGTCGTTGTAATTGGACTGTAGACATTGTAAAGAGAGTCATGCAGTACATTCAAAATATAGTTTGGGCAAAGGAAGTCACCTTGAGTTTATGCATCGACTGTAAGGACTGAGTCCCGATCAGTTCCAGGTTCTGGTGGATCCTCTTATAGGAATTTGGTCAGATGCAGAGTAGTTAAGTAGAAGAGTATTTTCTATTGCCACCTCTTGAATTCTGTGCCATCAAATTTTCCTGGCTTCTCCGACTTCGGGTTAGGAAGTGGAGCAGGAATCAAAGTTTGGATCTGCATGTTTGGTGCCCTGAGCTGTCTTGATTAGTCTAAGACATTTTCTATAAGTTCAAGCAGAACAGAAGTAAGAAACTTCAAATAATTGTCTTAAGATTATTAGTTTCTAGGATCAATCTGACAACTAATCAATATCACCGATCTAATTGGCCAGGTCGGTGAATATCAGGTGGGAGGTTTTCCGTTCAATAGTACATTCATTAATTAAAGAACCACCTTTCAATTATCTTTCTTGGTTAAACACCAATTAAATTGGTATAAGTCAGTCTCAATATACTGAATATCAACATAACCCCTGTATAAAGAAAATTAATTTACTTATACAGTACTTGGAGTGAGGTACACTTGTTGCGAATCTCCTTAAGACAATTATTTCCCCCGCAACGGTGCTAACGGGTTACTGGACGCTGGTCTCCCAAGATATAACACTCCTTCACGGTATTTTGGATAGCACTACCAAATCTCCGTACGGTCGAACCGTAGTTAACCAGTACCTTCACAGGATTATCAAAGCAGCAGGATCAAGACAAATTTCAGGCAGAATATTTGTCTTTACTTTGGAGGAGCACATACTGTAGAGAAAAAAGGAAGGTAGAAGAATATTCTTCTTTGGAAGTCACAGATTCAGACAACAATTCTATTAAAGAATCTGTTGAATTTTCTGAGCCTTCTTTCAGAACGAATTTTAGAATCTGTTGGAAGTCGCTTCGGAATCCGAGTTGCAGAATTCGTACTTCCTATTAAAAGTCACTTCGAACCTGAGTTGCAGAGATCTCACTTCAGAATGCAGAAGATTGATTTCTGTATTTGTTTGTTGTGTTTTATTTAAGAGAAGCGGAACGCTATTTATAGCGCTCCGGGAGGGGTAAAATGGTCCGAACCCAACCGAACGGTTGCAACGATTTGGTCTAAACTGTTGCAACGGTTCGTTTCAGACAGCAACCACCCAACTGTTCGCGACGGTTTGCTGACAGCCGTTGCGCTGATTCAGGTTTGAATCTGGATGGCGGAGCGGGCATGATTCGCGGTAACCCATACCCGTGAGACCCGGTTCAAAAAGAACTGGACCGAGTAGGGAACCTGAGCCCGGGCTCGGCCCGACTTCGGCCACCGCCGCTAGCTGCGACGTGCACGCGCGTGTGGGCATGATTTCTCCTAATCGTGCGCGAAAACTCTAAGTACCCAAAGGGCACACCCTTTGTTCTCAATTTTCTCTATTTAAACACTTCAAACTTTCATCCCATTACCAATGTGGGACTAAATGCTTTTAGCTACCTTTAGTCCCCTTTTGGCTTTAAATTAGGCAAACTTTAGACTTGAATATCTCATTCATTCGAAGTCGGAATTGAACATGTGAATATACCACGTTCATCCCCAATGGAAGGAGAATACACTCCAACCATTATCCAATTGATTCTATCAATAGATCTCACCGTAATTCAACTCAAAAAGATTCACATATATTCTTCATATTTCCCAACAGCTTGTGCTTTCTAGGGTACCGGTAGTCGACAATGACTGCTTCAACGTCCGAGTGATAGGGTGGGTCTTTGTCTCCTATGATAGTGTTCTGGCACGGCCAAAAACTTTTTTCTCCTGTTTTATTTAGTTAGATAGATATTTATTGCAGTTTGTATATGTCCATGTGTATAGAAATCTTCATGATATAAATAAAGTACCTAGCTTGAAGTTATTCTGGAGATGCTTCACTACTACTAATAGCCTATGGGCTGCATGCATGAAGGGGTATACTACAGAAAAAGCTCCCCTTGGGAGATTCAGGCTAAGCCAATGGACTCAGGTACTTGGAAGTTTATGGCATCAGTCAAGATTTAGCTCACACATTCATTGATGCAGGGTCCGTACCGACGAATTTTACCATAAGTACTGAGATTATAAACACTGCTCCCAATGATATATGGCGTTGGACACCCTCAGCAACTGGAAAGTTTACATTTATCTCTGCCTGGAACATTGCAAGATCTCTTTCACCTAAATTTGAACTATCTTCAGTTGTTTGGTGCTCTCACATCTCCCCAAAAATGTCTTCTTGCTTACTCAGAGCACTCACTGACAGACTTTTAACTAAGTAGATTGAAGCACTTTGGAATAGCGAACAATGATAATTGTGTTCTTTGTAATACTCATGCAGAGACTATAAATCATCTGTTCTTTTCTTGTTCATTCTCTGCTTATATATGGTCAGTAAATAAATTGGAACTGGGTATCCAACAGAATGTAGGCACTCTCCAAGAAGAGACTAAAGATTTTCTTTTCCGTTTCAGAAAGAAACACAAGATCTCTGCTCTTGGCAAAGTGGTTATGGCAACAACAGTTTGGAGCATAGGGAATCAAACAGATTTGAAGTCGCTAAGAATTTTCAGAAGTTAATTCCTATTATTATGCAGTCTTGCTCCAGGAGAAATTTAGGGAATGACAAGGAAGTAGTGATATTAGATAACTGGGATTTGTATTCTGATATGTAACTGACATGCATATTATATCAGAAATCTCACATTTTGAGTCTGTTTACTACCAGTCTGGATTAATATGCAACAAAATCTATTTGTTGTATATGAATACTAGAGTATCCCATTATATGCACAATGTTCTGTCAGTAACATTAAAATTTCTGAGCACCAACAACTTTTGTCAATTTCCTGGCAGTAAGAAGCTGGCTGCAGCAGTTAGTTGAGACAGGTTTCAATCTGACAAAATGGATCCAGTCTGGAAAAGTATGTATCAGTTCTGATCTAGTGTTCTGGTAGAATTCTTTCAGTTCGGGGAGAATGTATCTGTTCTGGGAGAATTAATCAGTTCTGACAGCCTTGAAGTATCAACTTTGGCATTTTTATGTATCAGTTCTGGCAATATGGCAGATTTCATGGCAGCTTCTGGTGTCACTGGGTCCACCGGATATGAAACAAGGCAAGATGAAGCAGTATCAGATGCTCGTCCAAGCTGCTGATAGGATATTCTGAATTTATAGTACTTTATTTCATTTATAAGTGGCTTTGGGTCAATCCACATTATTACTTGGTGTACTATACTAGAGGTTGGCGGCTACGGTCCTTTCCCTTCTCTATAGTTATACAAGATTATAATTGTAGAGTAGCCTAACCATACTGTATAACTTGTACTATTTTCATATAACAATAAAATTTTCACTTCCCTTTCAAAAAATATATAGTGAGAGGACTTCCGTCATTCTAGAAGGATTCGAGGCCAAATCCTTCCCACTCAAATACAATCCTACGACATCCGAATGTAAGATCCATTTTATAAAGTAGATCTATTCTATTTCAAGTAACTAAAAATTAAAATCATGTATTTTAAAATTTTTTTACCCATCCATCAAGTAGACGCAAAATGAACTATCGAAAATAGCATATTACTTAGATCTATATGTTTAGACATACAAATTCTCGATCTGACTATATCACCGTGATCTAAATACTCAAAAACTCTCACACACTAATTTTTGTTAGAATTCAAATATTCTACATCGTTAAACTAACCAACTAACTATTTCAGCCCTCCATTTTGTGCTTACATGATGGATGAGTAAAAAAGTATTCAAATACATGATTGACTTTTAGTTACTTGGAATAATATAGAGTTTACAAAAATATGTTAGAATTTCTTCTCAGTTTTAGAAAAAAACAAAAAAGTTAAGTTAGAAGATGTGAAGAAGATGGTAAAAAAAAAGATGATGATGTTATTGTTGTTTATTTACAAAGAAAAGAGAAAACTAAATAAAGAGGAGAATATTGGTTTTGGAGTAGAATTCTAAACTAAAAAAAAAAAATTCTTACTTACCTCTTTCGTGCGCATATACCTTGGATCCGTCGCTACGACTTACCTAGTCTTTGAAGGCGATCGAACGTGGCGTGTGAGATCTTCCCCATTCCCGATCTACACAATGAATAAAAGGGTAAGCTACACAAACAAAAGAATGGCTATTCATCATCATAGGTCATCAAGGGTACTTGCAATGGCGAAGCAGTCTCGAGGCTATCGGATTCACTTGAATTGCAAACATATCAGAGGAAAGCAAATAAAAACAAGAGTGAAAAAAAAATTTCGATTCGATTCAAATAACAATGAAATAAAAGACTTACTTATACTGGTGTCACCCTCAGTACAAGATTGCTCTCATTCCTCCATGAAACTCTCCTCTCCTCTCAGTTACATAAAGAAAAATAAAATTACATTAAAATAGGAAGAAAAATCTAGATTAAACCTATAAAAGAATCTATTCTACTCTCTACTTAGTCGTCCTCTTTTGCCTTCAGTAATTACAGTATTTATACGATAAAATGAGTGGCAAAGGGTGATGAAGAGATGAGCTCAAATTGCTGGCCTAAGAACCAACATCCTTATCCTTTTTATCCCTTTCTATATTGATAAATTCATCTCTGGTCTTCTGGATCTGAGATTATTATAAATACACCTAGAGGGGGTGAATAGGTGTACGGCTAATCTAATGACAAATAATGCGGAATTAAAATAACTTGCAACACACTTAGTGTAACCAAAAGTGTAGCCGAATTGCCGGTGAAGGGCTCTGGACTATCTTCTCTAAATTCATCTAAATAAGAGTTGAGGTGCTATTTGAAGCTCTCTTGGTTGAATACAAGTATGGGCGCACACAAACAATACCGAGCATATAGTATGATATGAACAATATGAAACAATGCAAGGTAAATAAGAGAGAGTTTAGAGAAGTGGATCAATCGCAAACACCGAGATATGTTTCGAGATTCGAGCCACTGCTCTACGTCCCCGCCTTCTCACAGAAGGATTTTCACTATATCATCCACACAGGACTTCCCATACAGGGAGCCTCCACGAGGATTTGGGTAATACAACTTGGGAGTATACAACTCCTCTCTCCAACAAAACACAACCTCTACACAAGAGACAAGGCACAACAAGTATCACCTCTACACATAGAGGGATGGGCACTTAGCCAAACAACAATCATCTCTCACTAGAGGGACAAGGCACAAAGCCAAGCACTCTAACAATCACCTCTATACTTAGAAGGATAATGCTTAAAAGCTAAACAACAACCTCAATCACCTTTTATACTTAGAGGGATACTAATACAACCTCCACACTCACCTCTACATAAGAGGGAACTCAAATAAAAGAAGGTTTATAACTCTTGTGATCAGAAAGACCAAAGACAACTTTGTCTCACAAAACAAAGATCCTATAGATAGGATGAGATGATAACACAAGTGTGAGAAAATAAAGAGTTTAAAAATCAAAATTACAAAGAAAAACTCTTGGGAAACTTCTAGTTAGTTATAAAAATGAAGATCAAAAAAATAATTCCCAAAGACTCTATTTTTCTTTAATTATTTCAACCCTTTAAAAATAAATAAAAATAAATCTTTTAACCACAAAAACTCTTGCTGAAAAACTCTTGAAAGATTGAAAAAAAAATCTCTTCTCAAATCTTGGTGAAATCAGCTAAGGAGGGGGCTATTTATAACCCTCCAAAAAATCTGCCCGTTGGCAGCCAGGAAAGGTCAGAAATGACCGCCCGGTCGACGGCCAACGATCATTTTTATGACCATTGTGCCTTCAGTCGACCGCCGGTCGACCGGGCCTGGATACAGAGAGCAGCAGCTCTCTGCCGATCGAGCGCCCGGTCGACCGGGGCCAGTTCCAGAGAGCAGAGCTCTCTGGCGATCGATCGGGTCGGTCGACGGGCCTCTAACCTATAAGGTGTTGGCCCAAGAGGTTACACTCTCCAATTGTTTTGTGTTTTGATGATGACAAACCAAATTAGTGCTATTTGGTACTAACAAGTTTGCTAAGATGAGTTTCAAGTTTTGTACCATGTTTAGAGACCATTCACTTAGCTATTGCAAGAACTTCTAAGTTCCACAAAGTAAGGAAGGCAAATTGCACATTAAGGAAGGATCATAGAAGAGAAGGCACTAGCAAGGCATTGGATGGCTCAAAGACCTGAAGATAGCTCAAGAAGTCTTCATGTATTTTGTTTTTCTGTTTATAGCTTGTTAAAGAATAGAGATTAGGGTTGAAGCTCAATCACACACGTTTTTGCGCATATACTATTTCTTAGTTTATTTCCTATAAAATATACAAAAATATTTTAGTACAAAATCTTTCTTCTACAAATTTCTTTTTATGTTACATACTGAATTCCTGTTTAAAATAGTTTTGTTAAAAATATTTTTCTTCTCAAAATTCTGTCTTATTTCGTTTTCTGACCTGATCCGGTCGACCGGCAGTCTACCGACAGTCGACCGAGTCTGTGTCAGGCTGGTCCGGTCGACCGGACCAGTCGACCGAGGTTCTGGCAGAATGCACATCCGTGTGCATGTCTGTCGGTCGACCGGGGCAGTCGACCGATATTTATTTTTAAGTCACAGTTTGTATCAGTCGACCGGGTCGGTCGACCGATAGCCTGTAACGGTCGGAATTTTGTACTACCGGTCGACCGGCCCGGTCGACCGATGTAGCCGTTTGAACAGTAACGGGCAGATTTTTAAGAGCTGTTTATTTTTGTCTTTTGTGTTTAAAAATTCGTTTAAGGATATATTTTGATCTAATTACCTCCTAAACATCAGTAAATATGTTTTATCCCTAAACCCTAGCCCTCTCCTATAAATAGGGGTGTTTGGGGAGAGATTTGTTAAAACAACTATTATTGCTAAAAATTCAAAAGTTTAAGGCTTTCAAAGTTCTTGGTTTTTGTGCTAAATTCTCTCAATTTTCTGAAGGGTTTTCAAAAGTTTTTCTCTGATTTCAATTTCTTTTCCTTACACAAAAGAGCTTCAATTCTACTCATTATTCTCTAAGGACCTTTGTAAGGGAAGAGATTTTTTGAAAGAGAGAGTTTGTGGTCTTTTGACTACCAAGGAAATCACTTGTTCTTGAGATTGTAGGAGTTGGGTACTCCATTGTAATTGTTCTTTGTGATAGTGGAAGTAGCTAGAATCCTTCTGGGGAAGGCGGGGAGTAGAGCTGGGTGCTCGAACCTCGATAACATATCCTTGTGTTTGCGATTGGTTTACTTTCTTGCACTCTTTTACTATACTTGCTCTTATTCTTGCTCATCATAATCATTGTCATATTTACTTGCTTGCATTCATCTTGTGAAACTTGATTGTTGTAGCTTTAAATTTTTATTTGGTACCGTGATTAGCATTGTCACCTATTCACCCCCCTCTAGGTGACTTTTCAATTGGTATCAGAGCTTGGACTCTAGGTTTGGCTTAACATCCATAGAGAGATCCTTAAAATATTGCTAATCAACATTTTCATTTCATTCATTCATCACTAGTAAACATGGCCGACAACATTAAATCCCCACCTAAATTTGATGGCCTCAATTTCTCAATTTGGAAGGTTAGGATGACTATATTTTCGCAATCTTTGGGTAGCTTAGTAGCCAAGTCCTTGACCAAACCCTATGTAGCACCCGATGGTGATGAGAGTACTTGGACCGACCTTGACTTTAAACTATATGAGGCTAACTCCAAGGCCCAAAACTCCCTATTAACCGCCTTGAATGAGGATGACCTTACTAGGGTAATTCATTGCCAATCCGCCTATGAGATTTGGCAACACTTATTGGTCACACACGAGGGGACTTCACAAGTCAAGAGAGCTAAGATAGATCTCTTGAGGTCCCAATATGAGTCATTTAAAATGCTTGATGATGAGTCTATTGATAGTATGGCTACAAGGTTTACTAAAATCACTAATGGTCTTTCTTCATTAGGTGACGTCATCTCCAACGATCAAAAGGTGCGCAAAGTGATACGGGCTCTTCCTTCTTCATGGGAGATCAAGGCCACCACCTTAAAGGAGTTGAACGACAAGGACGATGGACATCATTAGTCTCATTGGGAACCTAAAGACCCATGAGATGGAGAAGAAGGCAAGAGAAGAAGCCACTACTTCAAAGAAGAAATCTATAGCCTTCAAGACTTCATCCACCAATGATGACGATGATGAAGACGAAGAAGAAAGATGAGGAGCTAACTCTACTTGTGCGGAATGTCAAGAGGTTGTACCGAAAGAACAAGTTCAACTTCCGGAGAAGATTCGAAGGCAAAGAGGAGCGGAAGATCATTTGCTATAATTGCCGCAAACCCGGACATATCATGGCGGATTGTCCGGAGTTCAAGAAGAAGATGACTTTCTCCTTCAAGCCAAAGAAACCGGAGGAGAAGAAAGCCTACAAAGCAACATGGGATTCGGAAAGTGAGTCCGAAGAGGAGGTGGATCAAGCTAACATGTGTTTCATGGCAAACACACCCAAGGTAACCCCTCAATTCCTTGATGATGAAGATGATGATGTAAGTAAGGAAGTTCTAGTGCATGCTTTTGTAGAACTTTCTGAAACTTATGATAACAAGAAACTTGAATGCATAAAATTACAAAAAGAAGTTGCTTTTCTTAAGAATCAACTTGCCATTGTTTCTAAAGAAAAAGATGATATTTCTTCTAATTTCATTTCCATGCAAAAAGAATTTTGTGCCTACAAGAGTACTTGTAAGGCAAAATCTCCTATTATTGATGAAAAAGAAATTTCTTCTTTAAATCCAAAATGAATGATTTTGAAAAAGTTTTAAAAGACTGTGCCTTTAATACTAAGAAACTTGAAGAAAAATTTTCTAAAAAGCACACATCTCATGCTCACACTACACCTAACACGTCTCATGTTCATGCTCACAATGCTCATGCTCACAAATCACACACTCACTATGCTTTTAAATATGGTAGAGTGTATAGATGCACATATTGTGGTAAAAATGGACATTTAGCTAAGTTTTGCTATGATCAACTAAATAGAACAAATAATCTTGTTTGGGTTCATGACACTAACCCTAGAGGACCCAAGAAAATGTGGGTACCAAAATCAAGTCTTAAATTGTTTGATGTAGGTACACACCAAAGCTCCAAGACGTAGGGAGCGGTGGTACCTTGATAGTGGTTGTTCAAGACACATGACATGGGACATCAACAACTTCACAACCCTATCAAGGTACATGGAAGGTGGCACCGTCACCTTCGGGGATGACTCCAAAGGAACTATCATCGGTATAGGTAACATTCAAATTGGTGCATCTCCTATTATTGAGAATGTTGTTTTAGTAGATGGTTTAAAACATAATTTGCTTAGCATTAGTCAACTTTGTGACCGTGGACTTAAAGTTGTTTTTGATGATTCCTCATGCAAGATTTTTGATGTTAAATCCGATGTTTGTATTCTTACCGGTTTTCGTGATAATAATGTTTATATTATTGACATGCTTAATTTAGATTGTTCTACTAAATGCTTAAATGCTTTTGATGAAAATTCTTGGCTTTGGCATAGAAGATTAGGACATGCATCTTTTGACCATATCTCTAGGATTAATTCAAAGGAATTGGTGAAGGGTATACCTTGCTTGGATTTTGAGAAAGACCGCATTTGTAGTGCGTGCCAACTTGGGAAACAAACCAAGTCTTCCTTTAAACCAATCAAGGATATCATGTCAACTAGGCCTTTAGAATTAATTCATATGGATCTTTTTGGACCAACTAAAACTAAGAGTTTAAATGGAAGTAGATTTGCATTTGTTTTAGTTGATGATTTCTCCCGTTTTACTTGGGTTTTCTTTTTACAAAATAAAGATCAAACTTTTTCTCATTTTAAAATCTTTCGAAAAAGAGTTGAAAAAGAAAAAGGTTTTCCGATTTTGAGAATAAGGAGTGATAGAGGTGGTGAGTTTGTTAACCAACTCTTCATGACTTATTGTGATGAAAAAGGAATTAAGCATGAAATGTCTTGTCCTAGAACTCCACAACAAAATGGAGTTGTAGAAAGGAAAAATAGAACACTTCAAGAGATGGTTAGGACAATGATAAGTGAATATGACCTCCCTCAATATTTATGGGCCGAGGCCGTAAACACCGCATGCTATATATCTAATCGTATTTATTTGTGCAAAAATTCTTCAAAAACATCATTTGAAATGTATCATTCTAGAAAACCAAATGTTGCATATTTTAAAGTTTTTGGATGCAAGTGTTTTGTTTTGAATACTAAGGATAATTTGGGTAAATTTGATGCTAAGGCTTATGAGGCTATCTTTGTTGGATATTCCTCTACTAGCAAAGCATATAGAGTTTTCATTAGATCTTCTCAAACTATTGAAGAATCCATGCATGTTAAGTTTGAAGAATCTAATGTGTTTGTTGAGAATGTTGTAGAGTTTGAACCATTAGGTGAAGACATGGAGAGATTATCCTTGAAGGACTCACCCGCTCAAGAAGAAAAGCTAGATCCTATTGGTGAAGTTCAAGAGGATAAGGAGGAAAGCACTCAACCGCTTCCTAAAGCTTGGAGATACGCTACAAATCATCCTAAGGAGCTCATCTTGGGTGATGCATCTAAAGGAGTCACTACGCGCTCCAAACTCCATGACCTATGTGGTAACTTTGCTTTCATTTCTCATTTTGAACCCAAAGGCATTCTCGAAGCCGAGACGGACCCATATTGGTTGCTTGCCATGCAAGAGGAACTCAATCAATTTGAGCGCAACCAAGTTTGGCACCTTGTTCCTAAGCCCCACGATAGACCAATAATTGGTACTAAGTGGATCTTTAGAAACAAGATGGATGAGTCCGGAAATGTCATTAGGAATAAAGCTAGGTTAGTGGCCCAGGTTACACTCAAGTTGAGGGAATTGACTTTGAGGAGACCTTTGCACCCGTAGCACGGCTTGAAGCCATACGGATGACACTAGCTTTTGCATGTTTTAAAAATTTTAAACTTTTTCAAATAGATGTAAAAAGTGCATTTTTAAATGGTTTTATTAATGAAGAAGTTTATGTTGCTCAACCTCCCGGTTTTGTTGATAATGTTCATCCCGATTTTGTTTTTAAACTTGATAAAGCTTTGTATGGATTGAAACAAGCTCCAAGAGCTTGGTATGAAAGGCTTTCTAGTTTTCTCATTTCAAATGATTTTATTAAAGGCAAAGTGGACACAACTCTTTTTACTAAGCATGTTGATAATGATATTTTAATTGTGCAAATTTATGTTGATGATATAATTTTTGGATCTACTAATGAGCTTTTATGCAAGGATTTTGAGAAAGTCATGCAACTTGAATTTGAAATGTCTTCAATGGGTAAGCTCAATTTCTTCCTTGGACTCCAAATCAAGCAATTGCAAGACGGAACCTTCATTAACCAAGCCAAGTACGCAAAGGAGCTAGTAAAGAAGTTTGGGCTTGAAGGATCAAAGGCTTGCAACACTCTAATGGCAACTACAACCAAGCTTGATAAGGACGAACAAGGTAAAAATGTTGATATTAAATTATATAGAAGCATGATAGGAAGTCTTTTATATTTGACGGCAAGTAGGCCGGATATCATGTTTAGTGTGTGTCTTTGTGCTAGATTTCAATCGTGTCCTAAAGAGTCTCATCTTATTGCGGTAAAACACATTATTCGTTATATTAAGGGCACTATTGGAATGGGTCTTTGGTATCAAAAACTATAGATTTTTCAATGACTAGTTATTTGGATGCCGACTATGCGGGTTGTAGAGTAGATAGAAAGAGTACTAGTGGGACATGTCAATTTCTTGGTAATTGTCTTGTTTCATGGTCCTCTAGGAAACAAAATTCCGTAGCTCTCTCAACCGCCGAGGCGGAGTATGTTGCCGCGGGGGCTTGTTGTGCACAAGTCCTTTGGATGAAACATACTCTCCTTGATTTTGATTTGCACTTTGATCATATAAAAATATTTTGTGATAATACTAGTACTATACACATGACCAAAAATGCAAATCAACATAGTAAGACCAAGCACATTGAGATTAGATATCACTTTCTTAGAGATCATTTTGAGAAAGGTGATATAGATATTGATTATGTTTTCACGGATTTACAACTAGCCGATATTTTCACTAAACCTCTTGATTTTGCTAGATTTTCGTTTATTTGTGGAGAACTTAATGTTTGTATTATTGAATAAACATGTTTTTCATAACCCTTTTTGATGTATGACAAAAAGGGGGAGAATAAGTTTACATGGACAAAAATAAGTTCATTTGGTCTTGGTTCCATATGAATTTATATGTTTTGTTTTTATGAGTTTTTGTGTTTTAAATAAATTCTTGTGTTTAGTTGTTTTTGGTATTTTTGGTATCAAGAGCAATTTTTGTGTTTTATATATTTGTTTTAATTGGTTTCAATAATTGGTGCATCATTTCAATTATTGGTATCTAGAGCATATTCTTGTGTTTTATGTATAGCATAATTTGAGGGGGAGTTTTCTCCTACCCTATATTTTTGTTAATAGCCTATTTGTTTTGTCATCATCAAAAAGGGGGAGATTGTTGGCCCAAGAGGTTACACTCTCCAATTGTTTTGTGTTTTGATGATGACAAACCAAATTAGTGCTATTTGGTACTAACAAGTTTGCTAAGATGAGTTTCAGGTTTTGTACCATGTTTAGAGACCATTCACTTAGCTATTGCAAGAACTTCTAAGTTCCACAAAGCAAGGAAGGCAAATTGCACATTAAGGAAGGATCATAGAAGAGAAGGCACTAGTAAGGCATTGGATGGCTCAAAGACCTGAAGATAGCTCAAGAAGTCTTCATGTATTTTGTTTTTCTGTTTATAGCTTGTTAAAGAATAGAGATTAGGGTTGAAGCTCAATCACACACGTTTTTGCGCATATACTATTTCTTAGTTTATTTCCTATAAAATATACAAAAATATTTTAGTACAAAATCTTTCTTCTACAAATTTCTTTTTATGTTACATACTGAATTCCTGTTTAAAATAGTTTTGTTAAAAATATTTTTCTTCTCAAAATTCTGTCTTTATTTCGTTTTTCTGACCTGATCCGGTCGACCGGCAGTCTACCGACAGTCGACCGAGTCTGTGTCAGGCTGGTCCGGTCGACCGGACCAGTCGACCGAGGTTCTGGCAGAATGCACGTATCCGTGTGCATGTCTGTCGGTCGACCGGGGCAGTCGACCGATATTTATTTTTGAGTCACAGTTTGTATCAGTCGACCGGGTCGGTCGACCGATAGCCTATAACGATCAGAATTTTGTACTACCGGTCGACCGGCCCGGTCGACCGATGTAGCCGTTTGAACAGTAACGGGCAGATTTTTAAGAGCTGTTTATTTTTGTCTTTTGTGTTTAAAAATTCGTTTAAGGATATATTTTGATCTAATTACCTCCTAAACATCAGTAAATATGTTTTATCCCTAAACCCTAGCCCTCTCCTATAAATAGGGGTGTTTGGGGAGAGATTTGTTACAACAACTATTATTGCTAAAAATTCAAAAGTTTAAGGCTTTCAAAGTTCTTGGTTTTTGTGCTAAATTCTCTCAATTTTCTGAAGGGTTTTCAAAAGTTTTTCTCTGATTTCAATTTCTTTTCCTTACACAAAAGAGCTTCAATTCTACTCATTATTCTCTAAGGACCTTTGTAAGGGAAGAGATTTTTTGAAAGAGAGAGTTTGTGGTCTTTTGACTACCAAGGAAATCACTTGTTCTTGAGATTGTAGGAGTTGGGTACTCCATTGTAATTGTTCTTTGTGATAGTGGAAGTAGCTAGAATCCTTCTGGGAAGGCGGGGAGTAGAGCTGGGTGCTCGAACCTCGATAACATATCCTTGTGTTTGCGATTGGTTTACTTTCTTGCACTCTTTTACTATACTTGCTCTTATTCTTGCTCATCATAATCATTGTCATATTTACTTGCTTGCATTCATCTTGTGAAACTTGATTGTTGTAGCTTTAAATTTTTATTTGGTACCGTGATTAGCATTGTCACCTATTCACCCCCCCTCTAGGTGACTTTTCATAAGGCCTGTGCATGTTCGTGCACAGAGGTCGACCGGACCAGTCGACCGGAAGAGGCCAGATCACAATGTTTAAGGGATTAAAAACTTGGTTATTTTACCTTCTATTAAATCCCATAAAATCACATAAATTTCACAAAAATAAACTCTTATAAGATCTTTGAAATGCAAATATGTGTGATAATATTCAACACATATTATAAACAATTTGAACGATTTTTGTGATGTTGAAATTTGGCTTTAAACAAAAATCGGTATTTTTCAAAACTTGAATTTTTGAAATGGAAAATCATTTTCTCCAAAACACATGTAAATACAAAAATATGATATTGAAACAACTTTGAAGCATGTTGTATATGGATAGAATCCAATATACATATAAGATATATCTATGTTTTTGACATGAAATGCAAATCGGTTAAATCGAAAACCAAAACCAATAAACTTAAAAACTTGCTTGTGTATGTGAACTTAAGCATATCAACACTATTTAATCTTTACACAAGATCTAAACACTAAAATAAAATACAAACCAAAGTCTTTTTGTCTCCAAGCCGACTCGATAAAAATGCGATCCAACGAGCTTGACTCCAACCGAGTGCTACATGCGATCTTGACACCCGAGCTCTTGAATCAACATGTGAAAGCTCTAAAACTCCTTTGTTGAAGCTAATCACCTACTAATATCTTGATCAAATATTTGAAACTAAATATCACAAGATTATTAGTAAACTATAACTACATGAGTTAATCATCTTAAAACTAGAGTGAAGGGCCTCTGGGCCAACAATTATCTTTATTGATTTCTCAAGTAAGGATAATAAAGCCAAATAAAATTTGATTTAGTTGGAATAGATTTGATAATATCCTTTCTCCGTTATCCCATATTTTCTGATAAGATTTGCCTATAAACTACTTGATTTGGGATTATCTTAGTTGATCTTCAAGTTAACCAAATGGATCTTCAAAAATTCAGTTTTAACTGATTTTATCTGGTGTTATCTTCTCTGATTTGCTCCACTTTTTGGATAAAATTGCTTCTAAACATCTGAATTGAGTAGATCTTCATTGATTTGCTTGAGCTTTTAAAATTTCAGATTTAATTGGATAAACTTGTTCATTTCTCCTCTTGCTCCATAAATAATCCTGCATACCATTAAACATTAAAATACATTAAATAGCAGATTTTATTATAAAATAAATGTGAAAATGTGACATGTGTGACACTAAATATGCAATGCACACGTACAATCAATTATTTTTCTTTGATTTTCTAAAACTTTGAAACAAATAAAGATGAAGAGTTTTGGCACACAAATTTCTTTTAAAAACTTGATGAAAATACTTAAGAAGATGAGAAATAAGGATCTTGAAAATATTGTCTAAAACTGACCTCAAGGACCCCAATTTATAGGGGATCCAAAATTACCCGTTGGGGCTCAGGTCAGGTCAAAACTAACCTGTCGACCGACCAACGGTCATAAAAATGACCATTGGAGTTAGCAGTCGACCACTCGGTCGACCATCCCCAAGGCAAACAGCCTATCGGTTGACCGCTCAGTCGACCGGGACCAACCCGAGAGGTGGATTGATCTAGTCGACCGACCGTGTGATCGACCGGCCTTAGGTAATAGGCTTGTGCACGTACTTGTGCACATCGGTCCACCGGCCAATGCTTCGGTCGGCCGACAGTAGCCAAGAAAACACCCATTAATTCCAATAAAATTTCATAAAATATACAAAAATAAGTTCATGTAAGTACTTAAAATACAAATATGTTTGATCAAAGATCAAGGCATATTACAAACAATTTGAACTATTTTTGAGGTATAAAATTTTAAGCTTAAAACAAAAAACTGTATTTTTCAAAACTTAGATTTTGAAATAGAAGTTCGTTTTCTCCAAAACTTGTATAAATACAAAAATAAGATATTGAAACATATTGAAGTATAGTTTGTATGGATAGAATCCAATACACATATAATATATCTATGCTTTTGACAACAAATCTCAAAATAAGTTTTGATAAAAAACAAACTTAAACACATGACTAGATACATCAAAATTAGTTTTTCTAAATATATAAAGCATCAATGTATATGGATAAATTCAATATACATATAAACCATGTAAAACTTCTTTTGATGAAATCTATTATGAAACTATAAGATGCATTATTGAAAACACAAACGGTTAAACCGAAAGAAAAACCTATTTGAATTTGTATGCGTGTATACTTGAGCAACTCAAAGCTAAACTATTCTTACATAAGATCTAAACAATAAACAAACAAACCTAAACTGAAGTCTTCTTGTTAATTTTTTTCTCCAAGATGACTCGATCCAAACTTGATCCAAATGAGCTCGACTCCTCTTGAGTTCTATATGCGATCTTGAACGGGCTCTTGAATCAACACTTGATAGCTTCAAAACTTGACTTTAAATCCTTTATTGAAGCTAAATACCTACTAAGATCTTGATCAAAATCTGAAACTTAATAAGTACAAGATCATTGGTATCTTAACTTCATAAGTTAGTCATCATCAAAACTAAGGTGAAGGGCCTTTGGGCTAACAATCGCCTCCTTTTTGATGATGGCAAAACTTATGAGATTATATATGCATTGATTAAGGATAAGTTTCATAGAAGCCCCCTTAACTCATGCATAGCATAAAACAAGAAGATATTCAATATAACTCAGATACCAAAGATATTCAATAAAACTTATAAACAAAAACCACATGTATATATGAATAAGTAATAATAAAAGCATACATACATACATACATATACATATATATATATATATATATATATATATATATATATATATATATATATATATATATTATAATATATATATATATATATATATATATATATAAACAAACATAAACATATATGCATAATTAAAAATAACATGCATATATAAACACTACATTTTCCTCCCCTTTTTTGTCAATCATCAACAAAGGGGTAAAAGACCAATTGAAAGAGAAACAATCTTTTTACCAATTGATATCAATAGAAAAAAATGATACCAATTGAAGGTAAATTTTAAACCAAATTTTTTTAGGTAAATACTAAAATTATTTTACAATATAGATACTAATTTGATAATAATACCAATTGAAGGTTATTGATACCAATATTGAAATGTATTTTTCAGAATAAAATATTTTTCTTTATAAAGAGGGGGAGTAAGATACCAATTGAAAATATAAACACTTGAAAGATAAATCAAGATTTTTTCTCCTCTTTTTTAAAATTCTAATAAAACTAATGCATAAGCTTATAAAGATACCAATTATCATTAAGAACATGAATCAAGTTTAGCATGAAATCAATTTGTGCTATAAAATATATATGTAAAAACTGTTGATCTTAGCACAAAAAAACATATATATATGTATGTATGATCAATTTAAATACCAATTTGAAATATGATACATACATTTATAAAACATGAGTATACAAAATAAAAATCATTGAAATCATGTATAACTCATAACAACTAATATTTCATGCACATTTTTGAAAGATGTTCATTAAAAGTATACAAGACATGGTCGCCTAACCATCCGCCCTTATAGTGTAGAAGTTTTCAAAATAATATTTTGAAAATAATTTTAGCATGAGTTGAAAACTCTGCCAATTGAAAATGCGAAACTAGTTTTAAGATAATTTTGAAAATTAATACAAAATCCTTCAAGTAAAGAATAAAGTAAATATATATCCCATGAAAATATGCTAGATACACAATAATTAACACTCAAAGAGTTATGAAGCACATAAGATTCTCATGAATCTAAAATCATGAGTAAACAAAATATATCGAGTGAACAAAGATTATGTAAAAAATATATACATGGAGATAAGACAATGAAGCTCAATCAAAACAAAAGAAATTCCTTTTTCATAAACATAAAATCATCAAAACAAACTTTAAGGTATATGTATGTTTTGTCAAACTAAACCATACATATTTATCCTAAACATGAATTGAGTCTATAAATAGTATATGGCATATAAAGCAAGTGACTCAAGGATAGAACATGTATATCTAATATTTTAGATAAAATCTATAATACATGAAGTTAAACACATTCTCAAAAAAACATGTAATCAAAATAAGATACGCACAAAATATCAAAACATGGTTGTGAGTGCAAATGCAAGTGTTTTTAGAACTGGAACATACACAATAGCTAAACTAAAGTGAGAAGACAAAAATATGAATCTATATAAACATGGGTGTATCTCAAATACTATCTATGTATATCATAAATCTAATAGAAATTGCATTTAAATGTAATGAGCATGACAATTAAAATATTCTAAAATTATCAATCAAAAAATATAAAGCATATACACAAAGTAAGGAGAATAGAGATAGTTACCAATACTGTTAGGGCTACTCTCTATTTCTCCAAAACATGGTGGTTGTTCCACCAAAACTCCCTTAAAAATGATGCATCCAAAATATGACCATTTAGCTCGAAACGCATCCACCATCAAGGTGCCAATACTCTCATGTCTTGCGAGAGTTCACACCTATATCAAATACAATAGGAGTGAATTTGGTACCCAAATTTTTTGGGTCCTCCGAGGTTAGCACCTTTCCTAACCCAAAACATATTTACTTGCAAAATTTGAAATATTTAACCTATCATAACAAAATTTTGTAAGGTAACCCTTGTGCCCACAATGTGTATAAGTGTACACTCTAGCATACAAAGTGTCATATGTGTGAACATGATGAGCATGTGTATGCTGTGGAGAGTGTGCATGCATATGTGGAGCATATTTCTTATGAAACATGAATTCCAATCTCTTGTGATTCATAGCACATTGACTCAAAGTGGAGTCCAAACAATCAACAGTCTTCTTTAAAACACAAATATCATTTGCAATATTGAAAAAGATGTGGTGCATGCAAGAGAAATAAAATTCTTATCACAAGAAAATGATGCAATAGAAGCATGACAAGAATGGGAAGTAAAATCATTTTTCAAAAAAATATTTTCTAAAAAAATACATTTCAATTCTTTAGAAATTAGAACAATTTTATTTTTCAAAGAATCATTTTTTTAAAAACAAAATCAAGTTTTGAAGACAAAACCTCATTTTTCTTCAAAACATTATTAAACTCATTTTTATTTTTTAAAAATTATTTTCTTTTAAAACAAGGTCAAGTTGAATTTTTAATGAATCTCTTTCATTTGAAACCTCAACCCTCTCTTGTAAAATGGTGTTAAGTTTGAAAACAAATTTTATTTTCTTCTTTTGATTCAAAACTCTTGCTTTTCAAAAGTCTGTATTTTGAAAGCAAGTTTTCAAAAAATTGGAAAGCTCTTCAGTTAAAACATGTGCATCTATAGCATTATCATCAATGAAAGAGCAATCATGATCATCTAGATGAGTATCTGAAGTTACCTCAAGGGAGTCCATTCCCTACAACCATGAAGCAAGCTTGGTCGGACTAGTCTTTTCTTAGTTCTCTCTCCAAAATGTATGAAGCTTGTTTCTTGGGAGAGGTCAATGTGTTCTATACTGCAAAAGCGGAATCACAATGAGAAAATAATAGATAAATATTCTTTGCTATATGATTGCATAAGTGAAATCAATGCTTGTGCATTGGTCTCTAGGTACTTGCCATTATCAATATAAAATTTCTTGATAGTGACAAGATAAACATGCAATCCTCAGACTTTAAGGTATGCACTCATCTTAAAATTTCACATAATAATGTTGGAAACATCATACATGTGAGGTGCAATATAATCCATAAGTGCAAAATGTATGTGCGCAAAAAAGGATCACATTTCTAGGTGGTTAAACTGAATATCAGGAGCGCTAACTCTGATACTAATTGAAAGTACACCTAGAGTGGGGGTGAATAAGTGTACTGCTAATCTAAGATAATTAATGCAGAATTAAAACTAATTGCTAAACACGCACTATGTGCAATCAAGAGTGAGTCCAAATTTCCCGTGAAGGGCTTCTGGAGCTTCTCCTCACGATTCCTCTAAACTAAAAGCTAAGGTGCTTCAAAAGCTTTCTTGATTGAACACAAGTATGGGCACACACACAATATCAAGCTATAGATATGTCAATAAAGACAATGAAAGATATAAAGAGTAAATAGATGAGAGATAGAAGATCAAATGTAAATACAAGAATATGTTTTGAGGTTCAAGCCACTGCTCTACGTCCCGCCTTCACACAGAAGGATTTCCACTATATCTTATGTGTGCAGATTCAAATCACAAGTGTACCAATCGTTAACAAGTAATAGAGTGAATAGAGTATCGTCCCTCGAGGATTGTTATTTCAAGTACCAACTTAATCTTTCCAAGTTCTATTTGAATAATTAATTTAATTGGATATGCTGTAATTAAACTACTGCTAAAGAGGTTTGCTTTAATTACGAAAAGAATTATGGTAATGATTTTGATAATTTGTAATCGGATAAGTTATTATGCTTGTGCTAATTCATCCTACTCATGCTAATAATCGAAATTCCCTATCCTAATTAGTACTTTTTCTCAAATATACCAATTCTATCTTCTAAATTTAGAATCTACAATCTCTCGATCTAGTAGATTGCTAGTTAGAATATGCTGTAAGTATGATGGATATTCTTACCTGACCGCACAACTCTTACATCTTAACGTCTCGAGTTATGATTGTTAATCTTAGAAGCCTTTGTTAAATTATCTCCACTCGGACTCTAACCTAACTTTCGATCAATTGTGCACACCAATTATAATAATTAAGCACAATATTTAACAACTTAGCATATAAAAGATTTAAACTTTATAAACATATAGGAGAATTTGTACAAAATATAATCTTATACCCTCAATACAATCCCTACATCATGCTCCAAGTTATGAAAAATTAGTTCATAACTATAAAAATAAAACACATAATAGTATTGAAAGAGATCATGGAATAGAATCAATTAAAAGAAAGTAAAAGAAAGGTAAGAGAGCATCAACAAAGATGAAGTCTTGATAAATTTCCTGTTTAAAGTACTCTGAGAATTAATAGCTAACAAAAGAATTATATTGATTTTTTTAAAATAAAAGAGAATAAAATGATATATTTTACAAGAGGCTTGGCAGCGTTTATATAGAACAGAGAGCAGTAGAATCCTAGTCGAATACAAAAACCTAGCTTTCTAAAATTAATTGAATTTCTGAAAAAATTCTATCCTTAAGCACCGCCATAGTTTGGCCAGCGGGCCAAAAGTTCGGCTGGCTGGTCAATCTTGTTGTTGTTTTGGCGCTCCGATTTTGACTTGTATTGACCTCTAAGTTGGCATTCCTGTTGACTGGTCCACGGGTTGCTGTGCCAAAACTACGACTGGGTTGCCAAACTCTGGATTCATTCAGTCCTAGATTTTTGTGAAGTTTCTGATTTTGGGTGAAGGCTCTGTTGAGATATCCCAACTTTGCTTCAGTTCTCTGTTATGCATTTCTTTTATTCATTTGATATCGTCAATTTGTCAATTTTCGCCCTTTTTCTTCTAATTTACTCTTGACCTAAAATTTGCAAAATAACACTAACAAAATACCAATGCAGTATTAAATATGGCAAATAATAGGCATAAAAAATGATGTAAAATATGTATATGAAGCACACACATCACACCCCCATACTTAATTTTTGCTAGTCATCGAGCAAAATCCTAACCTAAAAAGAAAAAGAAAAACTAAAAATCCTAAAAATAAAATCCTAATCCACTTTCGTAGGACTCACAATTGCACTTAGCATGTGCAATAAGCCGTTAAATCTCTAAATTACCTTAGTGGATGAGTGTTGTCTCGTGACAGTTTTCAGTGAATTACACCCACAAAATTTCAGTGAAAGAATTTAAAAGATAAAAAGAGATTAAGATAAAAAAGATAACCACAAATAAGGATAACTAAAAATAAAGAAAATAAAAAAAGAAAGATAAAACTAAAGAAAGACAAAATATTTTTGGAGTGGTAAGCATTACTAATGTATAAGTTCTCTACTTGCCATAAACTCTTATTATTAAGTTCAATTTCTTATCAAGAATTCTATCATCTACTTTGTAGAAATTTTTAAATCTTAGTCTATATCACCATCCTTCCTAAGTTTTCTGATCCTATGCATTTTCGTGGAAGTATATAGTTCTTAACTTGGGATTTTGATTCAAACTTGCGCACTTAAAATATTTTTTTATAGAAGTTTTGAAGTATTACCACTTCGTTGCCCTTTAAGCACTTCTTTAGTTTTTCTTTTTTTCATACATATAACTAATCTAATTCTCTTTCGTAAATATCAAGGCTTCTTGAGGCCAAGATACCTAACTAATTGATTATTAGACTTGTTAATATATATATATATATATATATATATATATATATATTCTTCAACTTACGTAACTATCTTTCACATAAAGACAAAGGCTTCTTGAGGCCAAAGCATCAAGCTAATCAATAGTTAAGGTTCTTCTTCTTCTTTTTTTTTCCTTCTTATTATATATATATATATATAATATATATATATATATATATATATATTTATATATATATATATATATATATATATATATATATATATATATATATATATATATATATATATATATATATATATATATTCAAGTATTAAGTAATCCTCATTACCCCAAGAAGTTTAAAATAATGCATAAGGGTAGATAAGATGCATATTCACATGGACAATTTCTAGATGGTAATAATATTTAAAAATTTTCATCTGTACTCAAAGACTTTAAAATTCTATCAAATTGATATTTCTTATCTAATTCATGTTTTATGGTTACTAAACCCCTTACAGCTAGGTCAATTTACCACAAAAACTTTTTTTTAATGATAAAGAAAGAAATAAAAGAAAAACAAACAAAAAGAAAAATCTTACATACAACTCCTTTTAAGCACGCCTCCCTCTCTTTTCCATGCTACTACTATCTCCTTCAGAACATGTCCTTCTAAAACGTGTCTCTTCAGTTTTCTTTTTCTACCCTTTTATCAATTTGTATGTTCTTTTTATCTCCTCCCAAATTAAATGCATAAATGCACGATTATCTTTGGGTGGTTATTGATTAAAGAATTCATCATCCTCCTCTTTCGATTCATTAGATGATGATGATGCAAGGGGACATGTTCTTGTAGCATGGAAGGTACCCAATCAATTTGCACTGAAGCATTATAAGATGAAGAAATAGTTTGAGTTTGAATACTTATTTTATCTTTTATTGCATGATTAAATTCATCTTCAGGCATACATTTCTTGCAAATTTATGTGACAAGAATGTGTGGTGACATAAAAGTCTTTCGTTTATCTTTAGCGCTAGTAATAGTATCCAAGAGCGTTTAGCGCATGGAAAAATCTTTTTTCCTTAGTCATCAAAATTTAGACAATATGTTAAACTTGATTGTAAAAGGATGAAACATGTGATACACCTAAGACATTATGATTTAACCATTTACATAATGCATACCCATTCCTATATACTATTTAAGCACTAATGCCACCCCCATGAGGTACCTTTTAATGTTCTCCCATTAAGTGAATATAATTTCCTAGGTTCCCCAGTTCTTGAGTCCCTCTTCCCATAGTAGGAATACCCGTTAGTTCAGAAATAGCTTATAAATGCAAGATTTTCATCTCCCCCTCCAATTTACTTCAATTATTCCTTGATTCCTATCAATATTATTTTCTGAAAATCCATCATAAATCTCTTATACTAGGGCAGGAAAATAAAATTCTTAAGTATTAGCATGCAACAGATAATCCCAATTCCAAGCCTTTATTTGATCCAGAAAATACATCCTAAATGCTTAGAAAAAAATTGTCCTCAGCAAAAATTTTAGACATGATGAACTTGAAAAACTGATAACTGTAAAAGAGGGAAATTAGAGCACTTACAATCCCTGAAAAAATTCAGGGGAAAGATTTGCCAAAGTTCGGCTACCTGGCCGAAAGTGCATCTGCCTGTCCAAACTCTTGTCTCTAACTTCGCGTATCTGGTGGCTGAGGCCTGGAACTCCTTCTGGCTGTCGAATGCTCTGATTTGAGAGGTTGAATTTGGATTTGTGAGAAACAAAGAAGGTTGAAGTTAATTATATAAAAGATGTGCGTACCCTTTTTCAAAATTACCCTTCATTTGAATTTCAAATTTAAATTTTGAATCCTAGAAGATGTTGGAAACTGAATGCTCTTGGGAAAAGATGAGGGAGTTTTGAAATTCAAATTTTTTTTGAAATTTAAAGAGGATGAAATAAAGAAGATAAAAATAAGAAAAGGATAAAGTTAAAAAAAATAAGTAAAGATTTCAAAAAAAGAATTCAATAAGAGATTTGACCTTACCCTTACCCCCATACCTATATTGTACTATATCCCTATGCACAAAATCAGGATTGAGAATCACCTCAAAATTTTCAAATTTGAATAAGAAATTCATATTTGAATCAGATCTTTATTTATCACAAATAATTAAATTTTGAAAACCACATATCTCGAAAACAGATCCAAAAAAATAGATAATTTGAAAAGTGTACACCCGGAAGATACTTGGTCAACCGCCTACAAAAGTTCGGCTGGCTAGCCGACAATTTGGCCACCGGGTCGAACTTCTGGTCTTTTAATGCTCTGTCTTCTGGCACTCATGTTTGTAGTGATTTTGTGGTTCATCTGAGAGTATTGATCAGTTTACAGAGAGGGTGCCTGACATACAGAAGATGCAAGTTAGTACTAAAGAAAATAAAAAAATAAACAATAAAAGAAGTTAGAAAAATGGGTTGCCTTCCAAGAAGCGCTTTAAGTTATAGTCATTAGCTAGACTTTCTGCTGCACGTTTAATGTGCCTCATTAAAGAGGAAGAAAACGTTTTGTTTAGTGAAGTCGCCTTTCATGTATGGTTTGAGTCGTTGGCCGTTTACCTTGAACGTCCCTTTTTTTCGGCTATGAATTTTAATTGTTTCATGTGGTAGTATTAAGTTACCACAAAAGGACCCGACCATCTTGAATGTAACTTACCCAGAAATAGACGAAGGTGCGAATTGAAGAGTAGTACTTTCTGCCCTTTTTAAAAAACTCCCAACATAATATGCTTGTCATGCCAACATTTGGTCCGCTCTTTGTAAATCCTTGCATTCTCATAAGTATTGTTCCAAAATTCTTTCATCTTATTAAGTTGTAACATCTTTTTCTCTTCCGCCACTTGCATGTCAAAATTAAGTAATTGCATTGCCCAATAAACCTTGTATTCCAACTTTACTGGAAGAGGACATGCCTTACCATAGACTATCCGGTAGGGGGATATTCCGATTGTGTTTTGAACGCAATCTGATATGCCCATAATGCATCATCGCACTTTACTAACCAATCACGTTATGACATGTTAACCGTTTTCTCCAAGATGCGCTTCAGTTCTCTGTTGGAAATTTCTAATTGGCCACTTGTTTATGGATGGTATGGTGTAACAACATGGTGCTTTACTCCATATTTAAGTAAAAGGGTCTTAAATTGGTGATTGCAAAAATGCTTCCCACCATCACTAATGATCGCCCTTGGTGTTCCAAAATGTGTAAAGATATTCTTCTTTAGGAAAATTATCACCCACGTGCATCATAAGTAAAGCAAAAACTTCTACCCATTTTAAAATATAATCAACTGTCACTAGGATATACTGATTGGAGATAGAGGATGGAAATGGGCCCATGAAATCTATACCTCACACATCAAACAACTCAACTTCAAGGATGTTGAGAGGCATCTCGTTACGCTGAGAAATATTTTCCATCCTTTGACATGCATCATATGTTTTAATATGAGCATAAGCATCCTTGAAAACGTAGGCCAATAAAATCCTGATTATATTACCTTTAATGTTGTCTTGGTTGCACCAAAATGATCTCTCACTTTTCTAGCATGGCAATGTACAAAATGCTTTCCATTTCATTTTCGGGCACACACCTTTGCACAATTTGATCCGCACAGTATTTGCAGAGAATTGGATCATCCCACTGGTAGCATTTAATATTTGCTAGAAACTTTTTCTTGCCTTGGAACAAAAGATCAGGAGGAAAAACACCACATGCTAAGAAATTCACGAAAGGAGTATACCAAGGTGGTGAATTGGCAGTGATACTCAACAAATATTCATCAGGGAAAGCATTGTTAATGGGGATGTCATTGGAGTCCTCCTCTTCTTGCTCAATGCGGGAAAGATGGTCTGTCACAAGATTCTCCACCCCCTTTTCGTCTCAAATTTCCCAATCAAACTTTCAGAGAAGCAAGACCCATCTTATCAGCCTTGGTTTGGCCTCTTTCTTTGCAAGCAAATACTTGAGGTAGAATGATCTGTAAATATAACAACTTTGGATCCAATTAGATAAGAAAGTAATTTATCAAAAGAAAATACCACGGCAAGCAATTTTTTTTCCATTGTTGTGTAATTCGTTGTGCTTCATTTATTGTCTTGCTTGCATAGTACACTATTTGAAAAATCTTGTTTTCATCTTTGTCCCAATACAGCTCCTAGTGCGTAATCACTAGCATCACACATTAATTTGAAGAGTAGACTCTAATCTGGTACCACTATGATGGTGCAGTGATCAACTTCTCCTTCAATTACTCGAATGCCTGCAAACAATCATTGGAAAGTTAAATGGTGCACCTTTCATTAATAAATTGCACAAAAGTTTTACAATTTTAGAGAAGTCCCTGATAAATTGTCGATAAAATCCTGCATGCCCAAGGAAGCTTCTCACGCCTCTCATATTTGTTGGAGGTGGTAGCTTTTCACAGTTCACCTCAATTCCTTTTTCAGATATACGATGTCTAAGCACAATTTCTTCCTTCACTATGGAATGACATTTCTCCCAGTTAAGGACCAAATTTGTATCTTCGCATCTCTATAAAAATAGATTTAAGTAATGTAGACATGTATCAAAGAAGGGCCAAAAGCTGAAAAATCATCCATAAATACTTTTATAATTTGCTCAACCATATCGTGAAAGATGTCATCATGTACCTTTGAAATATAGCTGGTGCATTATATAAACCAAAAGGCATTCTTCTGTAAGTGAATGTACTATAGGACATATGAAAGTAGTCTTTTCTTGATCTTCAGGTGCTATGACAATTTGGTTATACCCTAAATACTCATCTAGAAAACAATAATATACGTGGCCCGCAAGTATCTCTAACATTTGGTCAATAAAAGGTAATGGAAAATAATCCTTACGGGTTGTAGTATTAAGTTTTCTATAGTCTGTACATACTCTCCATCCTGTGATTGTCCTAGTTGGTTTTAGCTCATTATTATCATTTTTAACCACTGTGATGCCTCCTTTCTTTGGAACAATTTGAACTGGACTGACCCAATTACTATCAGAAATAGGATACATCATACCTGCGTTAAGAAGATTCACACTTCTTTTCTTACCACTTCCTTCATTGCTGGGTTCAAACGACGTTGAGGCTGAATCGAAGAAGTTCTCTTCCATCAAGATCCTGTGCATACACACTGAGGGGATTATTCCTGTTATATCTGTAATTGTCCAATCAATCCTGTTTTGTGATCTCATAGCACACGCAAGAGTTTCCCTTCCTCATCACCTGTCAAAGAAAAAGAAACAATTACTGGTAGTGTAGAATTCTCACCTAAAAATTCATACCTTGGATGTTGTGGTAACTCCTTGAGCTCTAATTTTGGTGCCTACAGAATGGATGGTAGAATTGGTGAGGTACTTGCTCCAGGTTCTTCAATCTGTTGCCTCCCATACTTAGGCAATGATGTTGTTGCCTCCAGTAATTTGTAGACTCCCTTCTTTCAAAATCATCCTCAGTGATGGTTGCTGAATGAATGAGGCATGCCTCAAGTGGTAATGCTGGGGTCTCATTCTCAAACACTTCAGTCGTCACTTCTCAATTATGTCAATATAATGACATTCATCGTGATTTGAGGGATATTTCATCGTCTTAAAGATATTGAATGTGACTTCTTCATCCTGCACACGAAGAGGTAATTTTCCCTGTTGCATATCTATTAATGTATTGCAAGTTGTAAGAAATGGATGTCCCAAAATGAGATGTACTTCCCTATTCTCCTCCATATCGAGTATGATAAAGTCTGCAGCGAAGTAGAGCTTTTTCACTTTTACTAGTACATCTTCAATTACTTCTCTCGGGTATTTGATGGACCTGTTTGCCAACTTAAGTAATACGCTAGTTGATTTTGGTTCTCCTAACCCCAGGGTCCTGAATACAGAAAGAGATATCAAATTAATACTAGCACCAAAGTCACATAAGGCATTTTCAAAATAAGAATTTCCTATGGTGCAAGGTATAGTGAAACTCCTTGGATCCTCAAGCTGTGGTGGAAGCTTGTTTAGCAGAATAGCACTGAATTCTTCATTCAACATTACTATTATGATCCTCTAGTTTTCTCTTATTTCTTTGGATCTCTTTCATAAACTTTGCGTACCTGAGCATCTGTGCTAGGTCCTATGCAAAAGGAATGTTAATATGCAATTTTTTAAACATAATTAGAAATTAAACAAACTTCTTATCAGCAGTCCCTTACTTGTGTTTCTGGGGAAACATATGGCGTGATAATTGACTTCTCTGTAGGACCTTGCAGAGCCTGAGAATCTCCCAGAGTTGGCTACCTGGCCGAGATTTCGGCTGGCTGGCCGAATCTTGGCTCTGTATATTTCCTGCCTTCTTCTCTTTTTTTGAGTTTTTATCTTTAGTGTCAGTTGGAGCAGGGTTTTCTTCTCTGGAGACTTGGTTCTGTGCTAGGACTTTTTCACTTCTTAACGTGATTGCCTTGACGTGTTCTTTGGGATTTATCTCCGAGTTGCTTGGTAACGATCCCTATGATCGATGGATAGCAGGCTGAAAATTTGACTATCTGCACCTCTAGGCTATGAATTGCAGCTACTTGGTTCTTCAGGTTGGTGTTGTGGTGGTCATAATTGTTTGTGTAGTGGCGGCGAGCTGTTGCATTGTCTTCTCCATACTTGACTTCTTCTCTTGTGGTGGTGGTGGCCTTACTTGATGTTGCTGAAAGTTATTCCCCCTTAGAGTACTGTTGTTGTTGTTCCACCCCATCCTAGATTAGAATGATTCCTCCAAGCTGGTGTGCACGTATTTCAAATAGGGTTATTATTCCTCTAGAAGTTGTTCACGTAGTTTGCCTGCTCGGTTGAAGGGAACCCAAAGTTGCCAACCTGTCCTTCATTGGTTGGTTACCGTGTAGCAAATTTATTATATGGAGGGTTTTGAGTTGGATGGCACTTGCATTGAGTTTCTTTATTAACAATGCAAATTGTTTATGTATTGCAGAGATTGCATCTATCTTATGTACTTCGGCCGCCTTCCTTGGCATCGCTCGATCTGATTGTCACTGGTAGCTATTTGAAGCCATCTCCTCAAGAAGCTCGTATGTCTCATCATGTTCGTTGCCCATGAGTGCTCCTCCTACGGCCGCGTCAATTATCATCTTGGTATTTGGATTCAATCTATTGTAGAAGAATTGGATCTCCAACCAAGTAGGAAGTCCGTAATGTGGGACTTTCCTAATCAATCTTTTGTACCTTTCCCAAGATTCACAGATTTTTTAGATTCAAGTTGAGTGAAAGTTGTGAGATCACCTCGTAGTTTTGCTGCTTTAGATGGAGGAAAGTATTTTGTAAGGAACTTATTTGCTATTTCATCCCATGTTGCTAGGGCATTCTTAGATAAAAAATTGAACCATGTCCTCGCTTTATCCTTCAAAGAAAAAGGAAAAAGTTTCAGCTTTATTACCTTCGGAGACACACCATTAATCCTTTGTGTGTTGCATTGTTGGTCCCGAAATGATACCAATTGTAGGATCTAAAATAAGTCAACACAAATACTAAAACAAAGGATGATTAGCATTAAAATATAAACTTGTAAGAAAAGGAAATAATCACAAAAGTAAATCAAACGCAAACATAGATTTATCCTGGTTCGGTCCTCTTTACCTACATCCAGTCCCAAGCCACCCGCTTGAGATTTTCCTTTAACCTTTGATTTTGTACACCCAAAATCAGCACCTTGTATACCACTTGATAAATCCCCTTTGCTAAATGTATACAACTCTTCTTACAAACCAAGAAAACCACAACACCTTGTACAACCTCTCTTTAACCCGAAGACGCTCTTGTACAGTCTTTTTATTTGAGTGAATACAATCAATCTTATAAGCCTTGAATCTGTATGTGATCGTGAATAAGGACTCCTTATAGGTGGACTCTCAGAAATCTTCACTAAAGGATTAGAATTTGAGTGAAGAAATGAAAGTGGAAACAGTTTTTTGAAAAAAAATTTTTTGAACAGAGTTTTTAGGCAAAAAACTATTGATATGAATTGGTGTATTTACCCTAGGACAACATCCCTATTTATACCTGAAATCTATAGTCAGTTAGGGTAGTTATCAGGACAAATTTGAATATTGAAACGTCGGATAAAACACCAGAAATCAAAAACTAACCAACAGTCAAGCTGTTATTAGTCGACTAGGGGTTGGGGGTTAGTCGACTAAACTATTGATTTTTGCCTATACTAGTCGACTTATAAAGGGGGCAAGTCGACTATAGAATGGCTGATATAAAAGACATGTTTCTGGAAACTGAAATTAGTCGACCATCCGAAGATATTAGTCGACTACAACTGAACTTAGTCGACTAGGAAAAGTATAAGTCGACTATAGTTTGAATGCAGAACAGAAACAGAGAGTTGGTATCTTTTCAGGACAAAGGATAGTCGACTACATATAATAACAAGTCGACTATAAGATGTACAAGTCGACTAATCAAGAGTGTAAGTCGACTAATATGGCTTATGATGTGTGTGTGTGTTCAAGGCTTTTAACATTCTAATAAACATTACAAAACACATCCATAGCCATTGTCCTTGAGATGTCTTGAGCATGTAGAAGCATGTAGAACTCTTGTATAAGCTTTTAAGATAGAGCTCCATTGAAATGGCTTCACAAACGTATCATCAGAATAAAGTTCCAACATTCTCCTCCTTTTTAATGATAACACTTTGTGTGTATGAAAACTTCCCCTGCAGAGAACACGTTATATGCTCTCCCCCTGCGTAGAACAGATTATAACAGATATAAAAAAACATGTGTTCTCTCCCTGAAAAAGATCTATCATAACATATATATACATTTGATAAATGTTTGAAATATTTTTCTTATTAAACTTTTATTTGGTATCTGAACGATAAACATAAAATGGTACCAATCATTTATAAGATCAAAGCATTAACCTTTAAGAATCCAAACCCAATTTGAATTTGGTTTTCATCTGTTAGTATACATATAATTGCATGAATTACATGTAGAATGCATGTATGATGCAATATAAGTATTTTTATTAACAATGCTTAAGTTTTTAGGAATCCATATGAACTTATTCTTAATTCTTTTTGAAATAATATCGGTATTTCTTTTCACAAAAGAATTATATGGATTATGATTCTTTTTACAAACATGTATAGATTTTTCACTTTGATTTAAAAATCCAAGACCATAATGATTATATGACATCTTTTGATATGATAACAAATCATTTAACTTTTCTTTTCCTTTATTAAATTTAGTCACATTTTTCAAAATCTCTTCATACTTCATTTTGAAACTTAACATGTCTTTATCTAAAACAGAAATTCTTTCATTTAAAGATAAAGTTTCTCTTTTCAATAAAATATTATTTTGTAATAAATTCTCAATATCATTTTTCAATGATGATATAACTTTTTTAAAATCATCTTTTTGAGAATTTATAGAAGAAATTTGAGAAACATAACATGAATTTTTTATAATAAGTTTTTCATTTTCCTTTGACAAAACTTTATTTTTTATCTTTTTATTCTTAAGATTATTGTACAATTCATGAAATGCATTTAAAAGTTCAGTACATTGTACCTCATTTTCTTCTTAGGCCATAAAGCATATGTTGGCATGGTCAGTGGTTTCTTCTTCATCAGAGGAAGAGGAATCACTATTTTCTCATGATGCTTGATAGTCTTTCTTCTTTTTGAACTTTTTGCTCTTGAATTTACCTTTGTTTTTGAGTAATGGTAATCCTTCTTCATATGACCTGTTTTATTACATTTAAAATATTTAAACTTACCTTTTTAAGAACTTCCTGAATTTTCTTAAGAGCATTGTCATCTCCTCTTCATTGTTATCTGAAGTGTCCGTATCTGCGGATGCATGGAAGAAAAGTTCTTTCTTCTTTGAGAAAGGTTGTTGTTCATCCTTCTTTCTGTCTTCCAGTTGTACTTTATAGGCCATTAAATTACCAATGAGATTTTCTAATGACATAGTGGAGAGATCATTTACTTCTTCGATTGCAGTTGTCTTCTTCTCCCAATCTGATGTAAGTGCACGAAGGATCTTGCGAACTTTTTCGACTTGGGTGTATTCCTTTCGAAGGGATGCTAAGGAATTTGTTATGTCAGTGAACCTTGTAACCATTTCTTAGATGGTTTCACTTTCTTCATTTTGAATAGTTCAAACCTGTGGACAAAAATAGAAATTTTAGATTCTTTAACCTTATTTGTGCCTTCATGTGTTACCTATAGAGTGTGCAATATTTGATTTGCAGATGTGGCTGTTGACAAATGATTGAATTCTTCTTTGGTTAAGGCACAGAATAATGCATTCATCGCTTTGCAATCAAGGTTCGCATTCTTCTTTTGATCATCACTCCAAGCGCTGTAATTGGTAATCGCTTTACTGTATGCTGCTTCTACTATATTCCATAGTTCGTAGTTGAGCGATTGTAAGTAATTTTCATTCTACACTTTCAGTAGTTGACAGTTGTAGTTCGATCCATCAAATAGTGGTGGACGTTGTATAGAATGTCCTTCTCTGAATTGTGATGAAGGAAACTCCGTTGCCATCCTTGTAGGTTGTTGACTGGGTATGCAGGGCTCTGATAGAGTATTCCAGGCCGGGGTCTGATACCAAATGTTGGTCCCGAAATGATACCAATTGTAGGATCTAAAATAAGTCAACGCAAATACTAAAACAAAGGATGATTAGCGTTAAAATATAATTTGCAAGAAAAGGAAATAAATCACAGAAAGTAAATCAAATGCAAACACAAGTGATTTATCCTGGTTCAGTCCTCTTGAGCTACATCCAGTCCCCAAACCACCCGCTTGAGATTTTCCTTTAACCTTTTATTTTGTCCACCTAAAATCAACACCTTGTATACTACTTAACAATCCCCTTTGCCAAATGTATACAACTCTTCTTACAAATCAGGAAGACCACAACACCTTATACAACCTCTCTTCAATCCGAAGACGCTCTTGTACAATCTTTCTCTTTGAGTGAATACAATCAATCCTATAATTCTTGATTCTGTATGTGATCGTGAACAAGGACTCCTTATAGGTGGACTCTTAAAAATCTTCACTAAAGGATTAGAATTTGAGTGAAGAAATGAAAGTGAAAACAGTTTTCTGAAAAATAAATTTTTAAACATAGTTTTTAAGCAGAAAACTATTGATATGAATTTGTGTATTTAGCCTAGGACAACATCCCTATTTATAGCTGAAATCTATAGTCAGTTAGGGTAGTTATCAGGACAAATTTGAATATTGAAACGTTGGATAAAATACCAGAAATCAGAAACTGACCAACAGTCATAAATTGCTATTTGTCGACTAGGGGTTGGGGGTTAGTCGACTAAACTATTGATTTTTGCCTATACTAGTCGACTTATAAAGGGGCAAGTCGACTATAGAATGACTGATACAAAAGACATATTTCTGAAAACTGAAATTTGTCGACCATCTGAAGATATTAGTCGACTACAACTGAACTTAATCGACTAGGAAAAGTACAAGTCGACTATAGTTTGAATGCAGAACAGAAACAGAGAGTTGATATCTTTTCAGGACAAAGAATAGTCGATTACATATAATAGCAAGTCGACTATAGATATACAAGTCGACTAATGAAGAGTGTAAGTCGACTAATAGGGCTTATGATGTGTGTGTGTGTGTGTTCAAGGCTTTTAATATTCTAATAAATATTACAAAACACATCCATAGCCATTGTCCTTGAGATGTCTTGAGCATGTAGAAGCATGAAGAACTCTTATATAAGCTTGTGAGATAGAGCTCCATTGAAATGGCTTCACAAATATATCATCAGAATTAAGTTCCAACACGCATTTCTCTACAAAAATAGAGATGTGTTCATTGGGGTCATCATGTGGGAATCCCCCGAATTGACATATGTGTTGCATATCAGAATTAACTGCGACTTCAGTTCAAAGTTATTTTCTTGAATTGTTGGTACAATGATGCATGAATTGGCTCCAGTGGGGAGGGAACATCGTAATCCCTCAAGTCTTTTCTCTCATTTTGACCCACTATTGCTTTTTCTCGATCTCGTCTCTCCTTGAGCAAGCGTCTAAAGGTTCTATCAATCTCTGGATCAGATTCTATGAGTTCTGCACTCCTTAAACATCTATGTACTAGTAACAGTAAGTTTGGAGAAAACTCAACTCCGTTCAGAACAGGAGTTCAGCTACCTGGCCGAAAATTCGGCTACCGGCTGAACTCTGTGCACTGTTGAGGTTGAACTTCCTGTAACCTGCAGAGAGAAAGATTTTTATATTAGAGATGCAGATAGAATTCAAAGCAGAACAATAATCGATATTGTTGATATTGAAAATTATACAATCCCTGGCAACGGTGCCAAAACTTGATATGTGCAGAATCGAATTGCAAGTGTACCAATCGTTAACAAGTATTATCGAGTGAATAGAGTATCGTCCCACGAGGATTATTGTTTCAAGTACCAACTTAATCTTTCCTACTTCTATTTGAATAATTAGTTTAATTGGAATATGCTGCGATTAAACTACTGTTAAAGAGGTTTGCTTTAACTATGAAAAGAACTAGTGATCGGGTTGAAATCGTGCACAAAAAGTGTCATTTTGAAAAGTGTGTGTGTTTTAGCTTCCTCGATACTTCCGTTATAGCATAGAGACTAAACAGGTCTTTTCCACAAGGACGGGAAGCGATAAAAGCTTTACCGGTCTATTCACGTGTGTGTGTGTGTTAATGGTTCTTCTATGTTTTAAAGAATGAAAAGCAAAGAAAATAAAGAATGTAAAGATAAGGATACGGTGAAAACAAAGAACTAGAAAACATAAAAAAGAATGTATTTGTAATTTTTGGTATATTTCTAAAACAAAGTAAAAAGAAAGAAAACTCATGGCTACTAACTACTAATGGTTCCACTAACCATGCTAACCTCTTAGAGATAGTTGCCTCACATGTATTCTTGTCTATCACTAGTCCTTGGTTTAATAACTTTACAAAGCATGACCTATAATATCACTTTCACATCCAAATTCAACAAACAAGTGCAAGCTACATGTAAACCATGAAAACTAACTAGAGAAAGAATAGAATAAAGTAATGATAACTTATTAGAGAATTAGATGTTTAAGTGTTAGAATCCATCATCATGAGCCATCAATGGATCTTGCAAGAGCAAGGCCAAGTAGAGGCTCTTAGATTCATGTGGATTATCAGGTAAGGAGTTAGCAAGCTAGTGGTAAGTGGTTAGTTGCCATTAGAGAAAAAGCTAAGCATGTAAAGAGTTAGAGAGAAGAAAACCAATAGAGATAAAGGAAAAACTTATCATAAATTGTCACCCTCCATTACAAGAATTTACTCTTCTATCCTATGATCACTCTCTTCCCTAAAACATGAGCTACAAAAGAAAAATAAAAACAAAAGAAAAAAGAAGAACAACTAAACTACCCTAAAGAGAAGAAATCTATACTAAAAACTCTCCTCCTTTGAAATCTGGAAATCTTAGGGTATTTATAGGCCAATGGGGGTACCAGAGGATCAGTACGGAGTCGTGCGTCGAAGATCGACGCACCACTCCACAGTATAGTTGCGAAAACATGGCCCTGGTCGCGTTTCTGCGGCCATGCTGCAGCCGCTCGTGCAGTACCGCAATCTGAGTCTTGTACCTACAGTATGGTTTGTGTATAGCCTCTCAGTTTAACGTTTTCTGCTCCCAGAAGTAACAAATTGGGCTTCCAAGATATGGGATTCTTCTAGGCTCTAAAAATTCCAAACAACTTAGAGTTTTTGGCTTTTTCTTCATCACATGCCATGGACTTGAAACACACAAGAAAACCATTATTTAATAGAATTTTATATGAAATAACGTGAAGATGTGGTATGAGATATGCAAATATAGAAACCAATCACACCCCCACACTTATCTTTTGCTCGTCTTGAGCAAAACAAAAAAAAACTAAAGAAATTATTACACCACTTTCGCAGGTGACGCGATTGCACGGAGGATGTGTAATAAGCCATTAAACCTCTTGGTTTCCCCTAGAGGAGGATTTTTCTCTTGAGAGTTTTCAATGGATTACACTCACAAAATCCATAAAGAAAGAAATCAAATGTTAGTATTTTGAAAACATATTTTGAAAGAGAAAAAAGTGTTGAAGTATTTTTGCAGAAAATTTAAGTGATCCAAGGTCATAGGTTAACCAGAGATTATTCTTCCTTAAACTAAGTCTAAATACAAATCTTGTAATAAATTAAATGTAAGAATTTAAAGTTGAATCAATTCTTTGATCTTTCATAAACTCTTAGAAAAATATGCACTTTATGACCTGAGGAGATTTTTGGGATATTAACTCTAACTTTCATACCATTTATTTATAATTTTAATTTTCTTCTTTTAGTTTTTTTTAGGGTATTTAGATTACTCAGTAGTGAGCATTTAGCCGGTTACTCCCAATCCAGATGGTTTTAGGGAATCAGATGAGAAAACATCACTCGGGCTTAAAGACTCGCGTAAACAGGGCTACAAAACTAAAGGAGATTATTTTGTTTTTGTCCACCATTTTAGGCGTGAATAATCATGCTTCCAGAGGCATAACTACTCAGCTTCAACAAGTGGTTTTTATCATCATTTTTATATATATATATTTTTTATGGTATTTTCCGTCTTTGTTTCAATCCTAAAAAATTGTGTAAGTGTGAAATGCATATATCTAGGCAAAAAAATTCAAGATCAAATTCTCTTTCCAATCTTACTTTTTTAATCCTAAAATTTAAACAAGATTTATTATTTTGACTCAGTTTAAAAAATCATAATTTTAGGTCTTCCTAATTGCTAAGATAATCTTAATTTTTCTTAAAATAAATCAAAACTATTTCTCTTATTTCAAAAAGTTTTGTAAAGAAAAGAAAAGGGTTTTTATACAAAAAATCTAAATTTTTTTTCTAAAATGAAGTGTAAAGAAAGAAAATTTAGAACAACCTACGTTAGTAACCCTCCTCCATACTTATCTCATGCATTGTCCTCAATGCATTCTGAATGTGTATTGCATGAAACAAATGGAGAGGAAAGAAAAATTACCTCATGGTGGTGGTTCCGGTGGTACTTTGATTGGCCCACGAAATGCGGCCCAATTCAGAGATCATGGTATTCGCAGGAACCTACCAGTGACCTTTCAAATATAACCCATAAAGAATGATGAAGTGAATTGTCTTATTTAAAAATTATTCCCATCCAATTTTTAATTTTCAAAAATAATGCTTGAGTTATTTTGTTCAACACCTTTGTCCAACAATGAAGTATGATTTTGAGAGATAATTGATTTGGACTCAAATGGAACAGGGATAAAAATCGATACCGACTCAGGAATTTGACTCAAATCAAGTCGAGATTCAAAAGTAGGAGTCAAAATTGGTTCAAAAATGGGGTTTGATGTTCACACACTTTTCCATTAACGGATTATGATCGTAAAATATTGGTGATTCAATTTCACGATATACTAGAACAGGATTCAATGTTGACTTTGAAATATAAAAAAACAGGTAAACATACCGGAGTCATTATTTAGTCAAAAAGTGAAATGAAATTACCAACTAGAGATTCAGGATTACTTTCATGTTCAATTTCAATTCAAGAAAGGGATAACTTGCCAAAATGTCAATGTGGTTCTCAAAATTTTGGGCAGGTTTCAAATGGATGTAATGAAATTGAACCTTAATTTTCATCCACGGGAGAATGTGAATGGGTGAAATGATCGATTCAAGTTCAGAAATTATGGGAATCAAAACTGGCTCAAGAATGTTACTTAAGTTAGGCAATACTGCAGGAGTCGATATTGATGAAATACATAGAGGGCGGGGGGTGAATAGGTGTATAGCTAATCTAAGATAAGTGATGCGGAATTAAAAACTAAATTACAACACACTATGTGTAACTAAATAGTGTAGCCGAATTCTTAGTGATGGGCTCTAAACTATCTCCTCTAGATTCCTCTAAATAAGAGTTGAGGTGCTATATGAAACTCTCTTGGTTCAACACAAGTATGGGCACATAAATACTACCAAGCATGTATGAGATATGAACAATATAAGTAACACAAGATATAAGAGAGTTTAGAGATAGTAGATCAGACGCAAACACCGAGATATATTTCGAGGTTCGAGCCACTGCTCTACGTCCCGCCTTCACATAGAAGGATTTCTACTATGGCCACACATGACCTCCCACACAGGGAACCTCCACCGAGAATTTGGTAAAACAAACTTAGGAGTACACAACTTCTCTCTCCAACACAACCACCTCTACATAAGAGGCAAGGCACAAAACCAAAACAACAATCACTTCTACGCAAGAGGGATGGGCACAAAGCCAAACAACAATCATCTCTACACAAAGAGGATAAGGGCTCAAAGTCAAACTCCACCACAATCACCTCTACACAAAGAGAGATAGCTACAAACTCAAAGCACAACCTCCTCTACACTTAGAGGGATAGGCACAAACCTAAAGCAAAGAAGGGATTACAATCATGGTGATCTCAAAGACCACAAACAACTCTTGGTGATCACAATAAACCACAATCAATATTTTCACAAAAACAAGATCCTATAGTTAAGATAGAGATGATAGCTCAAGTGTAAGAAAAATAAGGTGTTTGGAAAACAAATCACAAAGAAAAACACTTGGGAAAAAATACTAGAAGAAAATAGAAATAAAGATCAAAAACCAATTTCCCAAATACTCTATTTTTTCTTGATTTTTTCAACCTTGAAAATAAATAAAAGATAAATCTTTTTGGCACAAAACTCTTTTAAACTTGATGTTAAACCACTTAGAAAAATAGAAAATTTAGTTCTCAAAATCCTCGTTAAAAACAGCCTAAGAGGACCCCTTTATATAGGCCCCAAACAATAGAGTCGTTGGCAGCTGGAAAGGGTAGAAATGCCCTTCCGGTCAACCGACGCAACGGTCATATTTTTGACCGTTGTGCCTCCGGTCGACAGCTCGGTCGACTGGGCCAAGCTGTCGGTCGACTGCCCGGTCGAACGGCCGCACCCGAGAGTGGGATACTTTCAGTCGGTCGGCCGTGCGGTCGACCGGCCAACTAGGCTGGCCTGTGCACGTTTCTCGTACACATCGGTCGACCAGTCCGGACGACCGTCCGGTCGACCGCTAGTATGGTCTGGCAGGGATTTTAGGTTAGGAAACTTAGTTATTTTAATTCCAATAAAATCCCATTAATACTCATAAATTCCACAAAAATAAGTTTTTGTAAGATATATGAATAACAAATATGCGTGACTAAAAATCAACACATATTACAAACCATTTGAACTATTTTTGTGATATTTGAAATTAGGCTTTAAACAAAAATCATATTTTCCTAAAACAAACTTTAAAATAAAAATCTGATTTTTTCAAAACTTGTCTAAATACAAAAACATGATATTTAAACACATTTGAAACAAATTGTATACGGATATAATCCAATACACATGCAATTTATATATCTACGTTTTTGACATAAAATTCAAAATAAGTTTTGTTTAAATACAAAGCTCCAAAACAATGAGTAGGATTATTAAAATAAGTTTTTCTAAGTATATGAAGCATATATGTATTTAGATGAAATTTAATATACATTTAAACTATGTGATTAGTCACATATATTGCATTTACATTGTCACCTTACCATACTTTTTAGCTAATAAATCCTATTAATAAGTCTTCTTTTTTTTTTGTTAAATGTAGGCCCAAGCGCTAAAAGAAAGAAAAGAGAAACAAGCCCAAAAGCCCACCAAATTCTGATTTAATTCAGAATAAATTTGAAATAAAGGAATCAGGGCAAAATCTTGGCATATCAAGAGGTTGAGAAGAATCCTCCCTAAATCAAGCGGTTGAAGCCACACAATCAAAGGCTGTTTCTTCAACTTTTGGAGCAGAAACAAGAAAACCAGCAGAAGATATGGGCAAATCATCAAACCAGTGTTCTCCATCAATTGGGTGTGGCCATGTGGCCACACCCGCGTTTTCGCGGCCAAGTGGAGTCAGTTGGGGGAGCGTTGCTCCCCTAATCTTCCCGGGATCCTCTCCTTTTGGTTTTTCCCTATAAATATCAATTTCAACAGAGCAAAAAGGAGCGAAGACTAGGATTAGAATTTGTGTTTATTTTCTAAGAATTAGGCTCTTTGTTAGCTAGCACAAAAGTTATATTCTTATTTTTTAATTTGTAGTCCAGTATCAATACTTGTGAGAGAGAGGAATTGAGTGCTTGTACTTGAAGATTGAAGTGACATCAATACAAGAATCGAGCTACTTTTTCTTCCACTCATATTACGATATGGCTTACATTATTTATTTGCTTTCTTCTTTGTTTTCCATGAGTAACTAAAACGGTTTTCTGGGCTCACTATTGTAACTCTCTCTAGTTCTTCTTCTCTTCTGGTTTTAAAGAAAAAGACCAATGGATCATTTGCATGCCTTATTAAAGCCTTTCTTTTTGAAAGTGTTCTTGAAGGCACATGAGGATGTGTTTGGATTGTTAAACTCTCACTTCTTTCATGAACGTTTCTTGAACTGTTTTTACTTCATTCTTACTTCTTTGCGCTTGATGATTTAATATTCGATTCTAAACGATTTTTCAAAGAAAAGAGTGAACTCTTCCAACTATCTTATGTGCCTTACTTAAAACTTTCTAAAAATCAACTTTAAGTTTTGCCTATGATCAAATTGAGGCATTTAGGATTTTAATAGAAGAATGAACAATTGAGTAGTGAGATAGTGAGCCCAGATTTTCTTTCTTATTATAATCAACAAAACAATCTTTGAACTTTTTAAATCACCTTCTTCAAAGCCTTTTCTAAAGTTGCAATTTCTCTTTTAATCATCTCTTTCTTTCAATTCTCTTTTCCATAAAAGAAAAAGGAACACAATTCTCTGTTTTTAAACGATTCACCGAAAAGCTTCTATCGCATTCTTCCTCGTGGACATGACCCGTTAGCCACAAGCTACACGGTAAATTCTTAAACTCTTTGATTGTTCTTTCATTTAAGCGATCATTTTTGGCGCCGTTGCCGGGGAGGGAACGGTGTAGTTGTTTTCTAACAAGTTTTGTGTGTTGTTTCAGGGACTTAAAGATTCAGATTTAGCATTCAATCTTTGCAAGAGAAGACTTGCAAATTCTGTGCCCCTACTCTCGAAAGTAGGAAACAGAATTTCAAGAAATTGTATTGCAAAAATACTGAAAATTCCATTGGACTACTAAAACTCTTTTTTGCAGGACATATTGCTCGCAAAAATTTAAGTTTTTGTATGTCACATTTTTGCTATATTTGTTATCCACCATCCCTGTTTTAATCCAACAGTAATTTGAGTGATTGTTAATTGCTTAAAAAACGTTTAGACTTGCATTCTAGGTATTTGTCTAATTACGTTTACTTTACAATTACTGTTGAAGAGAGCTGGAGACAAGGTACGTATGCATAGAATATACTTTAGGAAACATTCTTGGGTGATATTTGCTTTTGAATGCTACTTTTCTATATCTTGCACACTTTTGCACAATCAACTCTAAGGGTAAAACCCAATTCAAGATAAGGTGGGGAAGTCATTACCCTTCCTTAGCCCACAAACCATCTCCAAGCACGCACAACCTAAGCCTAAGTAAAATCTAATAGACGTTGGCCTTAGGGACATCTCGAACTCACTAGGAGATTATCCTAAAGAGGGAAGGTGTTGGAATTTGACTCCTGCCAAATCAGTGTCTAGGAAGGGGATTGAGGACTGAAAGCCCGAAGATTGGTGGTTACTTAATTAAGGAACGTCTTTGACGGATAACCTCCTACCAATCTTGCCCTGACCTGGCAGATTAGCTTGTGGTCAAAGTGTACATTCTACCTCCTGTGGACAATCAACCAGTTAGGAGTTGTCTAGGTCGAGGTTTACCTTAGACTAGGCTTGGTTGATTACTCTTGTTGACTGTGGTAAACTTGTTTGTGATTGTGATTGTGTTTGTGTATGCAAGTGTGGTCAAGAGACCCAAATTCATCTAGGTTGACTAGAAACACATCACCACCTAAGTTTGAACCAAAACCAGATCCAGTAAAGGCTCAATCAACATCATTGCAGAATAGGTTCTATCCCATTAGAACCTCACTTCCATCTTGCATTCTATTTCCATCGGTTGGTGAATACAATTTTGAGCTCAAGCCTCAATTCATCAACACACTCCCAAGTTTCATGGCTTAGAGTCCGAAGATGCCTACTTCTTCATAAGAGAATTTGAGGAAGTATGTCTAATGATGAAAATCCCACACCTTATAGACGATGCTATTAGGTTGAGATTTGTCCCTTTCGCACTTAAAGACCTAGCAAAGAAGTGGCTCTATAGCTTAGCGGCCGGTTCTATCACATCCTGGGATGGTTTCATCAAGGTCTTCTTGAAGAAATTCTATCCAATTCATAAAACCGCTCTCATTAGAAGACGACCATGCAGAGATAGGATTTAGTCCATTTTACCATTTTTAGTGTAGGTTTTTGTTTTTCTTTTCGTGTAATTTTTAGTTTTAATTTATGTAAATCAGAGGAGATCAGAGTTTCATAGGAGAACGAGAACGAAGCTTGTACTGAGAGTGACACCAGTGTAAGATTTCCTTCTTTTCTCTTATTGTTATGAAATCGAATCTGTAGTTTCCTTTTGTATGTACTTTATTTTTATGTTCTTCTTCTTCTTCTCTACTTTTCTTCTTTTGGTACAATTTCTCTCCAAGTGAGTCTAAAAGCATCGAAAGAGCCTTGCCTTTGCGAGTGCCACCGATAGCTCATGACGATGGATTTTGAGTTTCATTCTGTATCACTTCATACTTGCAATGTCTTGATGATATAATGCGGAGGAAACGAAAATCGACTCTTATGGGCTATACGTTAATCGCCTCGCTTCAAGGTAACATCATTGCAAAAGATTCAAGGTAGGTATTTGGCCAAAAGAAGTAAGTAGTTTTTAATTTCTTTTCTTTTAATCATTTAGTTTAGAACACCACAATCCACTAAATCTTTTATCACTCTTTTTCAATCTCATTTGTACTAATCACTTCTTATTTCTCCACCTTCTTATTCTACCGCTTTCTTTCTAACTCAACTTTAACTTCATTTTTCTCTTTTCTTTTTAAGAAACTAAAAAAAAAACTTTAACCTTTAATGGTAACATAAAAGAGAATTTTCTAAAAAAACTTTTATCGCTAGTCCCTCCTTGTGGATCACGACCCGCATAGCCACTTGCTATTGCGGTAGAATTGAGTAACTTGCACTTTTCATTCTTAGTTCTGAAATTCTGTATTTCGTGTGCAGGTTCCAACTCAATCAAAACTATGCAAACTTGTTTTGATTCTATCTATTTATGAAAACCATATATATATGAATTTGAAATCTAAAATCAATTAAACTTAAAACATATTAAACTTGTGTGTGTGTGTGTGTGAACTTGAGCATATCAACACTATCTATCTTTACACAAGATCTAAACACAAAAACAAACCGAAGTCTTCTTGTAGAACTCCTTCTTCAAATTGACTCGATTCAAAAACGATCCAACGAGCTTGACTCCAACCGAGTGCTAGATGCGATCTTCACGCCCGAGCTCTTGAATCTATATGAAATAGCTTCAAAACTCCTTTGTTGAAGCTAACACCTACTAATATCTTTATCAATAACTGAAACTATTATAAACACAAGATTATTAGAAAACTAACCTTTATAAGTTAGTGATCATCAAAACTAAGGTGAAAGGCCTCTGGGCTAACAATCTCTTTTCGATGATGACAAAACTTATGAGGTTATATATATATGCATTCATTAAGGATAGGCTTCATAGAAGCTTCCCCTTAACATATGCATATTCAATAAATATATAAATATATGCAATGAAGCTCAAGATACCCATAAAACAACATATATGCATAATACATAGTAAAACATGTATATATAAACTTGAATTCTTCTCCCCCTTTTTGTCATTTATCAACAAATGGGTAAAGACAAACAAACAATAAACATATATTTTTTTTTAATTTTGATACCAATAAACACAATCAATCGAAAGAACCAATTGAAAGAAACAATCCTTTTTATGAGTTGATGCCAATAAAGAAACATGATATCAATTGAAAATAAACACCAAATTTTTAGGTAACCATTATATTTTGCAATAAGGATACCAATTTGAAAATAATACCAATTTAAAATTATTGATACCAATATTGAAAAGCTAAGCATATACCAAAGCAAAATATTTTCATCATAAAGAGTGGGAGTAAGATACCAATTGAAAAGTAAAAACATTGAAAAATAAAATAAGAATTTTTCTCCCCCTTTATGAAATACCAATAAAAATAATTCATAAGTTTGTATATGATACCAATTGAAAAATAATTGACATTAAGGACTAAATCAAGCTTAGTAAGAAAAATCATGAGTATACAAAATAAATTTTTCATTTTAAAAAATCATGTATATCTCATATTTAAGAAAATTTGATACAAATTGAAATATATTATAAATTTTTAATACCAATACAAGGTAAAATATGAAGTACATTTTTAAAAAGAAATCCAATTGAAAATACCAATTGAAAATAATGCATAAGCTTATTATGAAACCTATTAACATCTAACATAAGTCAAGCTTTAGCATAAATATAATTTGTGCTTTAAGATGTAAAGATATTGTAAGCATAATCAAATCATATATATGTATGAGAATGAATATACCAATTGAAATTAATAATATTTGAAATTTGAAGCATAAATATATAAGAAATGCATATGAGTATACAAAAATAGAGTATTCATCAAAAGCATGTATATCTTATAGCTACCTCCCTTTCATGTACGTGTTTAAATAGATTTTCAATTTGAGCATAAAAGACATGGTCGCCCATCCAACCGCCATTTGAAGGTAGGGGATTTCAAAAATCATGATTTGAAAATATTTTAGTATGATTGAAAACTCTACCAATTGAAGAATAAAGACTAATTTTATGATAATTTTGTAAACTAGTACGAAGTCCTTCAAGTAAGAAATAAAACATGAATGAATCCATGAAAACATGAAAATCACATGATTATCGTCACTCAAAATCTATAAAGCTCATGTTGGTCCCGAGATGTTGCAATTGTTTATCTAAAATACACGTCAACACTCAAATAAAGATATTAGCGTAAATATAAAGTACTTGCAATAAAAAATTAAATCTTAGAAAATATAAGCAAACGCAAAGACAATAGATTTATCCTGGTTCGGTCCTCGTGACCTACATCCAGTCCCCAAGCCACCCGCTTGAGATTTTCCTTTACCCTTTGACTTTGTACACCCAAAATCAATACCTTGTATCCCACTTGACAAATCTCCTTTACCAAATGTATACAACTCTTCTTACAACCAAGAAGACCACAACACCTTGTACAAACTCTCTTCAACCCGTAGACGCTCTTGTACAGTGCTTCCTTTGAGTGATTACAAACTTTTCTATAAGCTTAATTCAGTATGTGATCGTGGACAAGGGCTATTATAGGTGGACTTTCAGAAATCTTCACTTTGGAGTAGGAATTTGGTGAAGAAACAGAAAGTGGAAAGACAGTTTTCAGAGAACCAGAATTTTGGCAGAGTTTTGGTCAGAAAACTATTGATTTGATTGGTGTTTTAAACCTAAGATAACAACCCTATCTATAGCTGAACTCTATGGTTATTTAGGGTAGTTATCATGTCCATTTTGAATATTTAAATGTTGAATAACGTTGAAGAAAACACCAGAAAGCAGAAACTGTTCAACAGTCAGAAACTGCCATTAGTCGACTTGAGATATGGGTTAGTCGACTAGGGTAGGCAAATTTCACTAGGTTATTCGACTAGTATTGGGACCAAGTCGACTAGGTCAAGTTGAAATCAAAAGACAAGTTTCAGGAAACTGAAACTAGTCGACAAGAGGGAATTATAAGTCGACTATACAAGTCTATTAGTCAACTATGTATACTATTAAGTTGACTAATAGTGACGAATAGAGAGTTGGGATCTTTCAGGACAAAAAGCTAGTCGACTAAGAAAATTTACAAGTCGACTATACCATGTATAAGTCGACTATAAAAGAGTATAAGTCGACAATAGGCTATGATGTGTGTGTATGTTTCAAGGCTTTTAACATGCTATCAATAATTACAATACACATCATTATCAACTCTCTTTGGGAAGTCTTGATCATGTAGAACTCTGAATAGGCTTGAGATAGAGCTCCAAATAATATGGTTCACAAATGTATCATCAAAAGTAAGTTTCAAAATTCTCCCCCTTTTTGATGATGACACTTTGTGTGCACAAATGCTCCTCTGCAGAAAATAAGTTATATGTTCTCCCCCTGCAGAAAATGGGTTATAACAGATATAGAAACACTTGTGTTCTCCCACTGCAACAAATATATCATAACATGTATATATATGATAAATATTTGAAGTATTGTTCTTATCAAACTTCTTATATGGTACCTGAATATAAACATTAGATGGTACCAATCATAAGAGTAAATCATTAACCTTTAGGAGACCAAACCCAATTTGAATTTGGTTTCCATCTGTTAGTATACACATAATTGCATGAATTACACATATCATGTATGTATGATGCAATATAAGTATTTTTATCAACAATGCTTAAGTTTTTAGGGATCCATATAAACTTGTTCTTAATTCTTTTTGAAATAATATCAGACTTTCTTTTCACAAAAGAATTATATGAATTATTAACATGTGAAGATTTTTCAAAAAATCCAAGACCATAAAGATTATGTGACATCTTTTGATATGATAATAAATCATTCAGCTTTTCTTTTTCTTGATTAAATTTAGTCACATTTTCAAAATCTCTTCATATTTCATTTTGAAAACTGACATGTCTTTATCTAACACAGAAATTCTTTCATTAAAGACATAGTTTCCTTTTTAAGCAAATATTTTCTTTTATAAAATTGTCATTATCCTTTTTCAATGATGATATCACTTTTTCAAAATCATCTTTTTGAGAATTTATAGAAGAACTTGAGAGACATAACATGAATTTCTTTAAAAAGTTTTTCATTTTCCTTTAATAAAACTTTATTCTTCATTTTTCATTCTTTAGATCATTGAATAATTCATAGAATGCATCTAAAAGTTCAGTATATTCTACCTCATCTTCTTCTAGCGCCATGTAACAGATGTTTGCATATTCAGTGGTTTCTTCTTCATCAGAGGAAGAGGAATCACTATTTTCCCATGAAGCTTAGTAGTCTTTCTTCTTTCTGAACTTTTTACTCTTGAATTTATCTGTTTTTGAGTAAAGGGCAATCCTTCTTCATATGTTACTATTAAAATATTAAAACTTATCTTACTTCAAGAACTTTCTAAACTTTCTTGAAAGCATTGCCATCTCCTCTTCATCGTTATCTGAATTGTCCATGTCGGAGGATGCATGGAAGGCAAGTTATTTCTTCTTTGAGAGAGATTGTTGTTCATCCTTCTTTCTGTCTTCGAGTTGCACTTCATATGCCATTAGATTACCAATGAGGTTTTCTAATGACATTGTTGAGAGATTATTCGCTTCTTCTATTGCAGTTGTCTTCTTCTCCAATCTGATGTGAGTGCACGAAGGATCTTGCAAACTTTTTCGACTTGGGTGTATTCCTTTCCAAGGGATGTTAAGGAATTGGTTATGTTGGTGAATCTTGTAACCATTTCTGAGATGGTTTCATTCTCCTTCATTTTGAATAGTTCAAACCTGTGGACAAGAATAGAAATTTTAGATTCCTTAACCTTATTTGTGCCTTTATGTGTTACCTGTAGAGTGTGCCATATTTGATTTGCAGAAGTGGCTGTTGCAACACGGTTGAATTCTTCTTTGGTTAAGGCACAGAATAAAGCATTCATCGCTTTGGCATCAAGGTTCGCATTCTTCTTTTGATCATCACTTTAAGCGTTGTAGTTGGTAGTCGGCTTGGTGTACGGTGCTTCTACTATGTTTCAAAGTTCATAATTGAGCGATTACAAGTAGATCTTCATTCTACACTTTCAATAGTTGTAGTTGGATCCGTCAAATAGCGGTGGACGTTGTGTACAATGTCCTTCTTTAAATTGTGACGAAGGGAACTCTGTTGCCATCCTTGTATGTTGTTGACTGGATATGCAGGGCTCTGATACCAATTGTTGGTCCCGAGATGATGCCAATTGTTGGATCTAAAATACACGTCAACACTCAACAAAGATATTAGCGTAAATATAAAGTACTTACAATAAAGGAAATTAAAACTCAGAAAAGATAAGCAAACACAAAGACAAGAGATTTATCGTGGTTCGGTCCTCGTGACCTACATCCAGTCCCCAGCCACCCGCTTGAGATTTTCCTTTATCCTTTGACTTTGTACACCCAAAATCAATACCTTGTATCCCACTTGACAATCCCCTTTGCCAAATGTATACAACTCTTCTTACAACCAAGAAGACCACAACACCTTGTACAACTCTCTTCAACCCGAAGACGCTCTTGTACAATGCTTCCTTTGAGTGATTACAAACTTACCTATAAGCCTTGATTCAGTATGTGATCGTGGACAAGGGCTATTATAGGTGGACTTTTAGAAATCTTCACTTTGGAGTAGGAATTTGGTGAAGAAACAGAAAGTGAAAACACAGTTTTCAGAGAACCAGAATTTTGGCAGAGTTTTGGTCAGAAAACTATTGATTTGAATTGGTGTTTTAAACCTAAGATAACAACCCTATTTATAGCTGAACTTTATGGTTAGTTAGGGTAGTTATCAGGTCCATTTTGAATTTTTAAACGTTGGATAACGTTGAAGAAAACACCAGAAAACAGAAACTGTCCAACAGTCAGAAACTGCCATTAGTCGACTTGAAATATGGGTTAGTCGACTAGGGTAGGCAAATTTCACTGGGTTAGTCGACTAGTATTAGGACCAAGTCGACTAAGTCAAGTTGAAATCAAAAGACAAGTTTCTGGAAATTGAAACTAGTCGACCAGAGGGAATTATAAGTCGACTATACAAGTCTATTAGTCAACTATGTATACTGTTAAGTTGACTAATAGTGACGACAGAGAGTTGGATCTTTTAGGACAAAAGCTAGTCGACTAGGAAAATTTACAAGTCGACTATACCATGTATAAGTTGACTATAAAAGAGTATAAGTCAGCTAATAGGCTATGATGTGTGTGTGTGTGTTTCAAGGCTTTTAACATGCTATCAATAATTACAATACACATCATTATCAACTCTCTTTGGGAAGTCTTGATCATGTAGAACTCTTGAATAGGCTTGAGATAGAGCTCCATATAATATGGTTCACAAATGTATCATCAAAAGTAAGTTCTAACATTCTCTCCCTTTTTGATGATGACACTTTGTGTGCACAACTGCTCCCCTGCAGAAAATAAGTTATATGTTCTCCCCCTGCAGAAAATGGGTTATAACAGATATAGAAACACTTGTGTTCTCCCACTGCAACAAATATATCATAACATGTATATATATGATAAATATTTGAAGTATTGTTCTTATCAAACTTCTTATATGATACCTGAAAGATAAACATTAGATGGTACCAATCATATGAGTAAAGCATTAACCTTTAGGAGACCAAACCCAATTTGAATTTGGTTTCCATCTGTTAGTATACACATAATTGCATGAATTACACATATCATGTATGTATGATGCAATATAAGTATTTTTGTCAGCAATGCTTAAGTTTTTAGGAATCCATATAAACTTGTTCTTAATTCTTTTTGAAATAATATCAGACTTTCTTTTCACAAAAGAATTATATGGATTATTAACATATGAAGATTTTTCAAAAAATCCAAGACCATAATGATTATGTGACATCTTTTGATATGATAATAAATCATTCAACTTTTCTTTTTCTTGATTAAATTTAGTCACATTTTTCAAAATCTCTTCATATTTCATTTTGAAAACTGACATGTTTTTATCTAACACAGAAATTCTTTCATTTAAAGACATAGTTTCCTTCTAAGCAAAATATTTTCTTTTATAAAATTCTCATTATCCTTTTTCAATGATGATATCACTTTTTCAAAATCATCTTTTTGAGAATTTATAGAAGAAACTTGAAAGACATAACATGAATTTTCTTTGAAAAATTTTTCATTTTCCTTTAATAAAACTTTATTCTTCATTTTTCATTCTTTAGATCATTGAATAATTCATGGAATGCATCTAAAAGTTCAGTATATTGTACCTCATCTTCTTCTAGCGTCATGTAACAGATGTTGGCATGTTCAGTGTTTTCTTCTTCATCAGAGGAAGAGGAATCACTTATTTCCCATGAAGCTTGGTAGTCTTTCTTCTTTCTGAACTTTTTACTCTTGAATTTACCTTTATTTTTGAGCAAAGGGCAATCCTTCTTCATATTGCCTGTTTTATTACAATTAAAACATTTAAACTTACCTTACTGTAAGAACTTTCTGAACTTTCTTGAAAGCATTGTCATATCCTCTTCATCGTTATCTGAATTATCCGTCTCGGAGGATGTATGGAAGGCAAGTTCTTTCTTCTTTGAGAGAGATTATTGTTCATCCTTCTTTCTGTCTTCGAGTTGCACTTCATATGCCATTAGATTACCAATAAGGTTTTCTAATAACATTGTTGAGAGATCATTCACTTCTTCTATTGCAGTTGTCTTCTTCTCCCAATCTGATGTGAGTGCACGAAGGATCTTGCGAACTTTTTCGACTTGGGTGTATTCCTTTCCAAGGGATGCTAAGGAATTGGTTATGTCGGTGAATCTTGTAACCATTTCTGAGTTGGTTTCATTCTCCTTCATTTTGAATAGTTCAAACCTGTGGACAAGAATAGAATTTTAGATTCCTTAACCTTATTTGTGCCTTCATGTGTTACCTGTAGAGTGTGCCATATTTGATTTGCAGAAGTGGCTGTTGACACACGGTTGAATTGAATTCTTCTTTGGAGGCACAGAATAAAGCATTCATCGCTTTGGCATCAAGGTTCGCATTCTTCTTTTGATCATCACTCCAAGCGTTGTAGTTGGTAGTCGGCTTGGTGTACGGTGCTTCTACTATGTTCCAAAGTTCATAGTTGAGCGATTGCAAGTAGATCTTCATTCTACACTTCAATAGTTGTAGTTGGATCCGTCAAATAGCGCTAGACGTTGTGTAGAATGTCCTTCTTTAAATTGTGACGAAGGGAACTCTGTTGCCATCCTTGTATGTTGTTGACTGGATATGCATGGCTCTGATACCAATTGTTGGTCCCGAGATGATGCCAATTGTTGGATCTAAAATACACGTCAACACTCAAACAAAGATATTAGCGTAAATATAAAGTACTTACAATAAGGAAATTAAATCTCAGAAAAGATAAGCAAACGCAAAGACAAGAGATTTATCCTGATTCGGTTCTCGTGACCTACATCCAGTCCCCAAGCCACCCGCTTGAGATTTTCCTTTATCCTTTGACTTTGTACACCCAAAATCAATACCTTGTATCCCACTTGACAAATCCCCTTTGCCAAATGTATATAACTCTTCTTACAACCAAGAAGACCACAACACCTTGTACAAACTCTCTTCAACCCGAAGACGCTCTTGTACAATGCTTCCTTTGAGTGATTACAAACTTTCCTATAAGCCTTGATTCAGTATGTGATCGTGGACAAGGGCTATTATAGGTGGACTTTCAGAAATCTTCACTTTGGAGTAGGAATTTGGTGAAGAAACAGAAAGTGAAAAAACAGTTTTCAGAGAACCAGAATTTTGGCAGAGTTTTGGTCAGAAAACTATTGATTTGAATTGGTGTTTTAAACCTAAGATAATAATCCTATTTATAGCTGAACTCTATGGTTCGTTAGGTAGTTATCAGGTCCTTTTGAATATTTAAACGTTGGATAACGTTGAAGAAATCACCAGACAACAGAAACTGTCCAACAGTCAGAAACTGCCATTAGTTGACTTGAGATATGGGTTAGTCGACTAGGGTAGGCAAATTCACTGGGTTAGTCGACTAGTATTGGGACCAAGTCGACTAGGTCAAGTTGAAATCAAAAGACAAGTTTCTAAAAATTGAAACTAGTTGACCAGAGGGAATTATAAGTCGACTATGCAAGTCTATTAGTCGACTATGTATACTGTTAAGTCGACTAATAGTGACGAATAGAGAGTTGGGATCTTTCTGGACAAAAAGCTAGTCGACTAGGAAAATTTACAAGTCGACTATACCATGTATAAGTCGACTATAAAAGAGTATAAGTCGACTAATAGGCTATGATGTGTGTATGTTTCAAGGCTTTTAACATGCTATCAATAATTACAGTACACATCATTATCAACTCTCTTTGGGAAGTCTTGATCATGTAGAACTCTTGAATAGGCTTGAGATAGAGCTCCATATGATATGGCTTCACAAATATATCATCAAAAGTAAGTTCCAACAGCTCATATATGCTCATGAAATAAAAATCATGAGTAAACGGCAAACATAGAATGTAAGAATCATATAATTAATAAATCATGAAAATAGGACATGAAGCTCATATAATCAAAACTAGATACTCTTCAAGGTATATGTATATTTTGTTAAAACTAAAAGTATACATACATATCCCAATCATAATTGAATCCATAATAGAATATTACATGAAAAGCAAGTGACTCTAGGATAGACATGTATATCTAAAGTTTTGACAAAATTGACATATACATGAAGCTAAATACATTATTATGAAAACATATATAAAAATAGGGAATGCAGGTTAAAATATAAGAATCATCAAAACTAGGCGATAAAAGTACATCTAATGGGTACAAATGAGCAACATAGCATAAACATATAATAATCAAATGTGGCTCACTAGTTATACAAGTATAAACACAAGTTTTAACGAAAACTACATCTAAACAAGTAATCAAAACATGAGGCATAAAGAAAAATATATAAACCAATATAATCATTATGTTAAATGCACATGTTTTAGATTAGGATATACACAATAGCTAAATTATAGTGAGAACACAAAAGATGTAAATCTATATGAACATGTGTGTATCTCAAAGACTATCTATGTATATCACAAGTCTAATTAACATGGCATTTAATATAATGAACATGAAAAAATAAACATGCTAAAATCAATAATATGAAAGCATGTAAACTAAATGGGAGTTAGAGATAGTTACCAAAACCATCAGGGCTAATCTCTAAATCTCCAAATTATGGTGGTCCTCCCAACAAACTTCCTTGAAAGTGATGCATTTAAAAGTGTCACCATTTAGCTCGGACGCATCCACCATCAAGGCACCAATACCCTCACGTCAAGTGAAAGCCCATACCTACATCAAATATAATGTTGGCCCAAAGGCCCTTCACTCTAGTTTTGATGATGATTAACTCATGTAGTTATAGTTTACTAATAATCTTGTATATTTAGTTTTAGATATTTGATCAAGATATTAGTAGGTGATTAGCTTCAACAAAAGAGTTTTGGAGCTTTCACATGTTGACCCAAGAGCTCGAGCGTCAAGATCGCATCTAGTACTCGGTTGCAGTCAAGCTCATTGGATCGTGTTTGGATCGAGTCACTTGGAGAAGGAGTTCTACAAGAAGATCTCGGTATTGTGTTTAGTTTAGTATGTTTAGATCATTGTAAAGATTAGATAGTGTTGATATGCTAAAGTTCACATACACACACAAGTTTAAAGTTTATTTGGTTTTGATTTTTCGGTTTAACCGATATTGAATTTCATGTCAAAACATAGATATAAATCTTTATATGTATATTGTGAAAAGTCACCTAGAGGGGGGGTGAATAGGTGACAATGCTAATCTAGTGAACTTAATGCGGAATTTAAAAACTAAATGCAATTACTATAATGATGCACACACAAGCAAGTACAAGATATAACAATTTGCACAAAGTAAAGAGAGAGAGCAAGAGTCAATGGATCAAGCGCAAACAAAGAGATATGTCCGAGGTTCGAGCACCCAGCTCTACATCCCCGCCTTCGACACACGAAGGATTTCCAATCCACTAACTTGTCCACTAAGGACTCCCACTAAGGGAACCTCCACCGAGGATTTGGGACAATCACAATTACAAGGAGTTCCCAACTCTCCTTCTTACAATCTCAACCTCCTTCTTGAGGCACTCCTCCAATACAACAAACAATCACCTCACAACTTGAGGATTAGCACCAAGCTTACACAAACACCTCACAACCCAATTTGCACAACCTCCTCAACACAATGAGGGAAATGGCACAAAGCAAGAAATGGGTTTGCAACTAAGTGGTTTCAAACAACAACCACAAACAATATCTTTTCCCACACAATATCCTATAGATATAGATAGTAGATTTTTGCTCAAGTGTGGAGAAAACTAAAGGAATGGAAATCAGAAATCACAAAGAAAATCCTGGAAAATCAAGAAAACAATATAGAGTAGTTCAATCACAAGCTTTTCCCAAACACCCTTTCTTTGATATTTTCAAACCCTAATCAAACACCAAAATAGATTGTTCAAATCAAGCACAAAAACTTCTTTTGATTGCTTTGAAAACACCAGAGAATCAAAAAAAATTCGCACAAAAATCTTGGAGAAAAACTCTTACAAATGGGGTATTTATAGGCAATTATCAGAAAATAGCCGTTGACAGAAATTTGCCAGATTACCCTGCCGGTCGACCGTCCAACGGTCAATTTTTGACCGTTGGCAACTAACGGTCGACCGGCCCGGTCGACCGAATAATCCAGAGAGCAGACTATTCTGCTCCGGTCGACCGTCCCGGTCGACCGCTGACTGTGCCAGAAACGTGCACAGGTTTGTGCACGTCGTCGGTCGACCGTGACGGTCGACCGGCTACATGCGGTCGACCGTTACGGTCGACCGAACTAGCCTGGCAGGTAGCAAATAGGTCAGAAAACTGAGGTAAAAAATATTCCAATAAATCCCACAAAATCTCTAAAATTCCACAAAAATAGTTTTATCATTTTATATTGAAATACAAACTTGTGTTAAAAATCCTAACACAAATTTCAAACATATTTGACCATTTTTGTGTCATAGAAATTTTGCCAAAAACCAAAAACCGTATTTTCTAAAACCTTGTATTTTGAATAGAAAATACACATTGTCTAAAACTTATCTGAAATACAAAAATATGATATTTAAACATTTTGAAGAATGTTGTATATGAATAGAAATTCAATATACAAGAAACATATATATATCATGATTTTTGTCATTAAGTCCAAAAATATGTTTTGTTGTAAATACCAAACATAAAACACATGGAATAGATTATCAAACAAAGTTTGTCTAAACAATTGAAGCATGCATGTATATAGAACAAATCTAATATACATAAACCATGTAAACTTGTTTTGATAAAAATCTATTCATGAAAACCAAGATCGGTTAACCTAAAACCGAAAATCAAACATGAAAGGTGTGTGTGTTGTGAACTTGAGCTTATCATACTATTCTAATCTTTACAATTTGGGATCTAAACTCAAAACTAAAACTATGGATACCTAAGTCTTCTTGTAGAGCGCAATCTCCAAGTCGGCTTGATCCAAAGCTCCTTGATTCACCGAGCAAGTGCTATATATGATCTTTGACGCTCGGGCTCTTGAATCAACATGTGAAAGATGTGTGGAAGCTTTCACCAACTAATATCTTGATTAAAGATCTGAAACTAAAATCACAAGATTATTAGTACACATAACTACATGAGTTAATCATCATCAAAACTAGAGTGGAAGGCCTTTGGGCCAACAATCTCCCCCTTTTTGATGATGACAAAACTCATGGAGTTATATATGCATGGATTAAAGTAAAGCTTCAAAGAAGCTCCCCCTTAACTCATGCATAACAATAAAACATATAAGATATGCAATGAATGTTCTTAAAACACATGCATATAAACATGCCCTTGATACCAATTAAAATGAAACATACACCATGCACATAAAACATGCATAGACATGCATATAAACAAGGCTTCTTTACATCAAATGTAAACTATATGCAAACACAAATATGCATATAAAACTCAAATTCTTCTCCCCCTTTTTGTCAATCATCAAAAAGGGTTAAAAATAAAGCAAAAACAATAAATTTTTCTCCCCCTTTTTGTTCAAAGCAAAGAACTAATAAAGGGTTAAATCAAATATGATACCAAAAAAAATGTGGTAATGGAGTGTATATTGATACCATTGAAAAACAACAAATCATTGAAATCAAAACGAGAACATATACCAATTGAAAAACACAAAAAAATTGAAAATCTTGATACCAATTAGTAAGTAAACAAATAACCTACCAATTGTAAACAACAAACTAGATACCAATTTTGAAATTAAACAATACTAAATTTGAATTTCCTTAAAAACAAATTTTGATATCAAATGAAACTATTATTCTTTAAAACACAAGATACCAATTGAAATTATTTCTTTGCCAATTGAAATCTTTATTTCTATCATAAGTAAGGGAGTGGAATACCAAACAAAAATATCAATTGAAGGATAAAATACCAATTTGAAAAATAAAATACGAGTTTTCTCCCCCTTTATGAAATACAAAAGAAAATATGCATAGGCTGAAATAAGATACCAATTGAAATTAAATCAATTGAAACATAATATTCATTTAAAAATTCAAGCTTAGCAATCTTAAAATTATGATAAAGCTTGTATATGGATACCAATTGAAAAACTCAAGCTTAACATAACCACAATTGTGATATCTTGAAGCACAAATAAATCATCTATATATGTATGTATGAAATAGATACCAATCGAAATTGATACTATATGAAGTATAAGCATACATATATAAACAAAACATATATGAGTATTCAAAAGGATGTCAAGATTGATACCATTGAAAGAATTCAATGATACCAATTGAAACAACAATAAATACAAGTGTATATTTCATATAACCTACCACCCAATCATGGTTCAAGATAAAAAGGATTTTCATTATAAAGCATACAAGAACATGATCTCCCATCCAACCGCCCATAGATGGTAGGGGTTTTCAAAAAAAAGGTTTGAAAATGTAGTATGTTTGAAAATCTCTACCAATGAAGAATATCATAACTAGTTATATGATCAATTAGTATGAGATCCAAAAAAAAATTTTCATGAAGACACAAGTAAACCACATGGCACTAAAACACTCAAAATCCATATAGCATAACTTGTACTCATGAAAACTAAGTCATGAGAAAACATAAATAGAGTGAGTGTACAAGTGTTGTGAGAAACATATCAACATGAAAATGGACAATCAAGCTCAATATTAAAAACATGAAATTCATCCAAACGATTTAAACTTCAAGGCATATGTATGTCATGTACAAACTAAAGTATACATACATATCCTAAACATGAAGAGTCCACAAAAGTATATGCATGAAGGCACGTGGCTCAAGGATGTATATGTATAACAATAATTTGGACAGATAGACATATACATGAAGTCAACCACAAGATCTAAGAACACATTAAAAATGAGGAATACAAGTCAAATGCATGAATCATCAAAACTAGACTATACTAGTACATCAAATGACTACAAATGAGCGTTCAAGCATAAATATATAAAGGTCTATTTGTAGCTCACTAGTTGTACAAGTATAAATCCTAATCTTAATGAAAACTAACATTCAAGCAAGTAATCAAATCATGAGGCATAAACGGGTCAAAATCAATATGATCATATTAATCAAAAATATGAAGTATTAAAGACCTTTTAAAACTAAGATGGATGTATGATGCAACGATCTCTCAAACAAGACTAAGAGCCGTATACCCCGTGAAGGGTTCTGAACTCCTTCCTCCTGATTCCCCTTGAATGGGTTAGAGGTGCGCAATGCAACCTTGTTGTATGAGAATTGATCGAACAAAGAATGAATAAAGTGCAATGATGAAATGCACACAAGATATATCGCAAACATCCATATAATCATCTAAACAAAAATCATGAATCATGAACATCATATGATCATTATGCATATGCATGTGCATTAGATCTAGGGCATACATGTTAGCTTAAATAAGAAGTGAACACTAAATATAGATCCATATGAAACATGGGTGCTCAAGTAACTAAACATGTATATCTCAAGTCTAATGATCAGGCATAATCATAATGAACATCAAAACACAACATGCTATAAATGAATGATCTAAGAAGCATGTAAATAATAAATGGGAGTTAGAGAATGATACCAAAACCAATGAAGGTGCATCTCTAGTTCTCCAAAACATGGTGGTCATCTCCACCTAATCTCCTTGAGAGTGAAGCATCCAAATAGTTCTCATTCAAGCTCGGAACGCATCCACCTCAAGGTACCTCCACTCTCACGTGATGCGAGAGCTCCCACCTACATCAAAAGCCAAAGAGGTGGTTTTTGGTACCCATTTTCTAGTGGGTCCACGGGGGTTAGTTTTCTTTTCTCACCCAAACAAAATTAGTTGCTAAATTTTCATGATAAATGCGATCATAACAAAATCTAGCAAGGTGGCCTTTTCGACCACAATGTGTACATGTGTACACGTGAGCATACAAATGATGGTGGTGATCATGAAAGCATGTGTATGCCTAGATGGTGTGCATGCAAGGTTGGAACTTGTTTCTTGCGAACCAAGGTTTTCAATCGGTGTGATTCATGGCACAATGGCTCAAAGTGGAGCCCAAACTATCAACATTTTTCTTCAAAACAAGTATATCGTTTCAATGTTAGAAGATAAAGTGGAGCATGCAATAGGTGTGCAAGAAGTAGAAGCAATGCTAGCATGGCAAACATGCAAATCAATATCATTTTGCAAAGATTCATTTTTAGACAAAACCAAATTCAATTCTTTAGTAATAGAATCAATTTTATTTTCAAGGTAAGGTTTTCTTTGAAACACAATCCAATCTTGAGGATAAAAATCTCATTGTGCTCCAAAATATCATCACAATCATTTTTGCCTTTTAAAACTTCAATTTCTTTTAAAGCAATGTCTAGTTGAGATCTTAGTGAGTCACATTCACTAGTAATCTCTTCTTTCTCTTGCAAAACGGTTTCAAAAGTAGAGCATAAATCCTTCATTTCTTTTTGTAAATCAAATGTTTTTCTTTCAAAGAGTTATGTTTTTCTAAGAATTTTTCAAGCTTAGAAGCAAGTTCAACATTTAAATTTTGAACCTCAAAACATCCATGGCAATAAGAGCTAGAGCTATCATGTATTTGAGAATCCGATTGTACCTCATGGGAGCATTCCCATATGCCATGAAACAAGGCTCTTCGGATACATCTCTCCTAGATCTCCTCATATTGTTGATGATCCTTGGAAGCTCCGGAGATGTCAAGACGCTCCAAACTGCAAAAGCCGAGTAAAACTATCAAAAACAAGTAAGAGATTATTATCAAAAGATGCTCTAAGTGTTTGAAGTGCAAGTGCATTGGCCTTCTTATGCTTACTAGTATTTGGGAGGGCATCTATGGTAATGGCTTGATAAACTAGATGACCTAGTGTTTTAAATGCCTAGTCATGTCCACCTTCCAAGTATCAAGTCTAAAATGGTCAAACATAGGAGGGCTAGCCATGAGTGCAAACTAGTATGAGTGCAAATGAAAATTCAAGTGAAGATTAGCAAACCAAGATCACTCCTAGGTGGTTAAACCTAAATATCAGGAGCACTAGCTCTGATACCAATTGAAAAGTCACCTAGAGGGGGGTGAATAGGTGACAATGCTAATCTAGTGAACTTAATGCGGAATTTAAAAACTAAATGCAATTACTATAATGATGCACACACAAGCAAGTACAAGATATAACAATTTGCACAAAGTAAAGAGAGAGAGCAAGAGTCAATGGATCAAGCGCAAACAAAGAGATATGTTCCGAGGTTCGAGCACCCAGCTCTACATCCCCGCCTTCGACACACGAAGATTTCCAATCCACTAACTTGTCCAGTAAGGACTCCCACTAAGGGAACCTCCACCGAGGATTTGGGGCAATCACAATTACAAGGAGTTCCAACTCTCCTTCTTACAATCTCAACCTCCTTCTTGAGGCACTCCTCCAATACAACAAACAATCACCTCACAACTTGAGGGATTAGCACCAAGCTTACACAAAACACCTCACAACCCAATTTGCACAACCTCCTCAACACAATGAGGGAAATGGCACAAAGCAAGAAATGGGTTTGCAACTAAGTGGTTTCAAACAACAACCACAAACAATATCTTTTCCCACACAAATATCCTATAGATATAGATAGTAGATTTTTGCAAGTGTGGAGAAAACCAAAGGAATGGAAATCAGAAATCACAAAGAAAATCCTTGGGAAAAATCAAGAAAACATATAGAGTAGTTCAATCACAAGCTTTTCCCAAACACCCTTTCTTTGATATTTCCAAACCCTAATCAAACACCAAAATAGATTGTTCAAATCAAGCACAAAAACTTCTTTTGATTGCTTTGAAAACACCAGAGAATCAGAAAAATTCGCACAAAAAATCTTGGAGAAAAACTCTTACAAATGGGTATTTATAGGCAATTATCAGAAAATAGCCGTTGACAGAAATTTGCCAGATTTACCCTGCCGGTCGACCGGCCCGGTCGACCGTCCAACGGTCAATTTTTGACCGTTGGTAACTAACGGTCGACCGGCCCGGTCGACCGAATAATCCAGAGAGCAGACTATTCTGCTCCGGTCGACCGTCCCGGTCGACCGCTGACTGTGCCAGAAACGTGCACAGGTTTGTGCACGTCGTCGGTCGACCGTGACGGTCGACCGGCTACATGCGGTCGACCGTTACGGTCGACCGAACTAGCCTGGCAGGTAGCAATAGGTCAGAAAACTGAGGTAAAAAATATTCCAATAAATCCACAAAATCTCTAAAATTCCACAAAAATAGTTTTATCATTTTATATTGAAATACAAACTTGTGTTAAAAATCCTAACACAAATTTCAAACATATTTGACTATTTTTGTGTCATAGAAATTTTGCCAAAAACCAAAAACCGTATTTTCTAAAACCTTGTATTTTGAATAGAAAATACACATTGTCTAAAACTTATCTGAAATACAAAAATATGATATTTAAACATTTTGAAGAATGTTGTATATGATAGAAATTCAATATACAAGAAACATATATATATCATGATTTTTGTCATTAAGTCCAAAAATATGTTTTGTTGTAAATACCAAAACATAAAACACATGGAATAGATTATCAAACAAAGTTTGTCTAAACAATTGAAGCATGCATGTATATAGAACAATCTAATATACATAAACCATGTAACTTGTTTTGATAAAAAATCTATTCATGAAACCAAGATCGGTTAAACCTAAAACCGAAAATCAAAACATGAAAGGTGTGTGTGTTGTGAACTTGAGCTTATCATACTATTCTAATCTTTACAATTTGGGATCTAAACTCAAAACTAAAACTATGGATACCTAAGTCTTCTTGTAGAGCGCAATCTCCAAGTCGGCTTGATCCAAAGCTCCTTGATTCACCGAGCAAGTGCTATATATGATCTTTGACGCTCTGGCTCTTGAATCAACATGTGAAAGATGTGTGGAAGCTTTCACCAACTAATATCTTGATTAAAGATCTGAAACTAAAATCACAAGATTATTAGTACACATAACTACATGAGTTAATCATCATCAAAACTAGAGTGGAAGGCCTTTGGGCCAACATATTGGATTTTATTCATATACAATATGCTTCAAAGTTGTTTCAATATCATGTTTTTGTATTTACATAAGTTTTGAAGAAAACGGTTTTCCATTCAAAAATTCAAAGTTTGGAAAATACGAATTTTGTATTTAAGGCAAGTTTCATATCAAAAAAATGGTTCAAATAATTTGTAATATGTGTTGAATTTTAGTCACACATATTTGTATTTTAAAGATAATAAAAGAACTTATTTTTATAAAATTTATGTGATTTTATGAGATTTATTTGAAATTAGAAAGATATTTACTCCACTTACCTGTAGCCCAAAATGATTCCCACTTGCTTGCGTGTGCACCCCACCAAGGAAAGCACCATTCTGTTGTGCTACAAGGGCCAAATGAGACACCACCATATTTTTCTTCATGTGCTACAGGGCCCAAATGAGCCAACAAATTGCTTGCTGCCTTTCCCGCACGCACAATGAGGAATGAAGACATCGAGGATAGAACATAATTGAAGTAGGAAAAGAATTCAGAATAAAAAAAAATGCAGAGGAGGCAATACAAGCCGCCTGCCAAAAAATATATATATTTTTCCTAAAAAAATGTGAAAAAATAGATGCGGCTAAAAACTGGCAAAAATTGGCCAAAACTAATGACCAGCCGCCACCATGAAAAAAAATCAAAGAATAAAATAAAACCCTAAAAAAAACAAAAACCTAGATGACCTCCGCCCCCTATACAGCAGCCACCCTCTCCTTTATATAATATAGGAGTTGTACAAAAGGACCTTTTGAAATATATCTATTACATAATAATTAATTTTCAATCAGGGAGATTTTTTACAAAATATAATCAAATATACCCGAGTTACATTATTTATATACAAATAATAGATAATTAGGAGTATAAAAATGATGTAAAATCGTGCTGATCACTTAGCCTCCTTAGAGAGATCCTATTTTCTAATCATTTCATTTCATTAACATCTTCATTCGCATCCACTATAGTAAAGATGGCCGAAGGTATTAAGACCCCTCCCAAATTTTATGACCTTAACTTTCCCATATGGAAGGTTAAAATGACCGTGTTTCGGGTTGCAAAGGCCGTGACTAAACCCTTTAAAGACCCGCTGGTGATGAGGACACTTGGTCCGACATTGCCACCAAGAAATTTGATGCCAATGCAAAAGCACACTATGCATTGCTTCAAGCCTTGAACAATGATGACATAGTTAGGACCATTCATTGCAAATCCGCCTATGAGATTTGGTCACACTTAATGGTCACTCACGAGGGAACATTAGAAGTTAAGAGGGCTAAAATTGATCTCTTGCGTTCCTAATATGAAAATTTCACTATACATGAACATGATTCCATGGATATGCTTACCAAATTTATTAAAATCACTAATGATTTTGCTTCTTTAGGTGATGCCATTGACACTGATAAAAAAGTAAGGGAGGTTATTCGTGCACTTTCACCCTCATGGAAAATCAGGCTACTACATTGAAAGAGCTAAATGATAAAGAAGATATGGATCTCATCGTCTTATCGGCAACCTTAAACCCATGAGATGGAGATCATTGGTCTTATCGGCAACCTTAAAACCCATGAGATGGAGAGAAAGACTAGAGAAGAAATGACGCTATAAAAGAAAATACGATTGCCTTCAAGTCTGCTCCCACCATCTCCGACGATGATGAAGAAGATGAAGTTCTTTCCCTTCGTGTGAAAAATGTAAGGAGGATGTACAACAAGGACAAGTTCAATAATAGAAGACAATAGTAAGGGAAGAAGGTAAAGAAAATCATTTATTTCAACAGTCGGAAACCCGAACATATCATTGCTGAATGTCCGAAAATCAAAAATAAGCCATCTTCCTCAAACAAGCCATTTACTCCAATGAAGCCATATAAGAAGAAAGCTCTCAAAGCAACATGAGAATCAGAAAGTAAATATGAAGAAGAGGTGGATACGGCAAACGTGGGTTTCATGACAAATGATAACACACCTAAGGTAACATCTGAACCATCCCTTGATCATTGTGATTTAACTATGGATGAATTAGATGAGACATTTGTAGAACTTTCAAATAATTTTAATTTTCTAAAGAAGAATATCTAAAAACGAAAAAAATAAAATTCTTCAAAATAAAATTATCACTTTTTCTAAAGAAAAGGATGATTTATCTTTCACTCTTTTGTCTACACAAAAAGATTTTGATACATACAAGATTTCATGTAAAGCAAAGTTTTTTCATGATTGATGAAAACAAAATTTCTATTTTAAAAACTAAAATCAACACTTTGGAAAATGTTTTAAAGAAATGTGAGTTTGATATGGATAGATTAGATGCAATGTTTTCTAAGAACAATTCTTCAAAGAAACAAACACATGCTTACACTTCTAAATCACATACTAAGCATGCTCATATTTCACATGCTCATCATACACATCATGCATTTATGTATGGTAGAGTTTATTCATGCACTTATTGTTGCTGAAAGGGTCACTTAGCTAATTTTATTTTAATCGTATAAATGCTTCTAATAATCATATTTGGGTTCGATGTACTAACATCACAGGACCCAAGAAAATATAGGTATCAAAATCAATAACTTCATTATTTGATGTAGGTACACACCAAGCCTCCAACGCGTAGAGAGCGATGGTATCTTGATAGCAGTTGCTCAAGGCACATGACTTGGGATATCAATAATTTTGCAGCCCTACCAAGATATCATAAAGGTGGCACTATTACCTTTAGAGATGACTCAAAAGGCAAGATTATTGGTATAGGTAACATTAAAGTTGGTTCATCTCCATTGATTGAAAATATTATTTTAGTTTATGGTCTCAAGTATAAACTCTTGAATATTAGTCAACTTTGTGATTGAGATTTTAAAGTTAATTTTAATGACTCGTCTTGCAATATTTAAGATGGTAAAACCGATGCTTGCATTCTTTTCAGATTTCGTGAAAATAATGTATATATTATTGATATGTTAAATTTAGATTGCAATGCTACATGTTTAAATGATTTCAATGAGGATTCTTGGTTATGCCATAAAATATTAGGCCATGTCTCTTTTGACCATCTATCTAGAATTAACTCTAAGGAATCGGTGAAGGGTATTCCTTATTTGAAGTTTAAAAAGAACCGCATTTGTGATGCGTGCCAACTTGAAAAACAAGCTAAGTCCTCTTTCAAACCAATCAAGGATATCATGACATCTAGACCATTAGAGTTAATCCACATGGATTTGTTTGGTCCTACTAAAACTAAGAGTTTAAATGGAAATTATTTTGTTTCTATTTTGGTTGATGATTTTTCTCGTTTTACATGGGTATTCTTTTTAGAACATAAAGATCAAGTTTTTCACATTTTAATGCTTTTAGAAAAACGGTTGAAAAAGAAAGAGGTTTTTCGATTTTGCGAATAAGAAGTGATGGAGGTGATGAATTCATTAACCACTGTTTTATCACTTATTGTGATGAAAAATGAAATTAGGCATGAATTTTCTTGTCCTAGAACTCTACAACAAAATAGAGTTGTAGAAAGGAAGAATCATACTCTTTAAGAAATGGCTAGGACAATGATTAGTGAATGCGGACTCCCTCAATATTTATGGGCCGAGGTCGTAAACACTTCATGTTAAATATCAAATAGAATTTATTTTTATCAAAATACTTTCAAAACATCTTTTGAAATTTACTATTTGAAAAAGCCTAATGTTTCTTACTTTAGACTTTTTAGATGCAAATGTTTTGTTTTAAACACAAAAGATAACTTAGAAAAGTTTGATGCAAAAGCTTTTGAAGCTATTTTTGTTGGGTATTCTAACACTAGTAAGACTTATACAATCTTCAATAAATCTACTATGACTATTGAAGAATCTACGCATATTAAGTTTGAAGAATCTAATACTTTTGTTAAGAATGTTGTAGAGATTGATTCTTTAGGCGAATACATGGAGAAAATAACCTTGAAGGACTCATTCATCCAAAAAGATAAGACAAAGTTTAATGAACAAGGCGAACTTCAAGAGGTTGAAGTGGCACCAACACAACCACTTCAAAAAGATTGAAGATATACTACAAGTCATCCCAAGAAATTCATCATAGGTGATGTATCAAAGGAGTAACTGCTCACTCTAAACTCCATGATTTTTGTGGCCATTTGCTTTTATTTCTCATATAGAATCAAAAAATATCCTCAAAGCTGAGGGTGACTCATATTAGTTGCTTGCAATGCAAGAAGAGCTCAATCAATTTGAGCGCAACCAAGTTTGGCACCTTGTCGTTAGACCCCATGATAGACCAACCATTGTTACTAAATGAATTTTTAGGAACAAGTTAGATGAGTCGGATAATGTTATTAGGAATAAAGCTAGGTTAGTAGCCCAAGGTTACACACAAATGGAAGGTATCAATTTTGAGGAAACCTTTGCACTCGTAGTATGGCTTGAAGCTATACGGATTACACTTGCTTTGCTTCTTTTAAAGATTTCAAACTTTTTCAAATGGATGTCAAAAGTACATTTTTAAATGGTTTTATTGAAGAGGAAGTGTATGTTGAACAACCCCTTGGGTTTGTTGATCCTACGTATCCTGATTTTGTTTTCAATTATACAAAGCTTTATATGGTTTAAAACAAGCTCCAAGATCTTGGTATGAAAGACTTTAACTTTTCTTATTTCAAATGGTTTTGTAAAATATAAAATAGATACCACTTTGTTTACAAAGAATATAAATATTGATATTCTAATTGTTCAAATTTATGTTGATGATTTATATTTGGATCTACTAAAGAAAAGCTTTGCAAAGATTTTGAATAATGCATGAAGAATGAGTTTGAGATGTCTATGATGGGCGAGCTAAACTATTTCCTTGAACTCCAAATCAAGCAAAGGAGTGATAGGATTTTTATAAATCGAGCCAGGTACACAAGGGAACTAATCAAGAAATTTGGGCTTGAAGGTGTAAAGTCGAGCAAAACTCCTATGGCTACCATAACAAGACTTGACAAGGATGAACAAGTATATATGCAGACATTAAACTTTATAGAAGCATGATTGGTAGTTTACTTTATATAACAGCTAGTAGACCGAATATTATATTTAGTGTGTGTGTCTATGTGCTAGATTCCAATTTTGTCCTAAAGAGTCCCACTTGATTGCGGTAAAATAGATTATTAGATATCTTAAGGGCACTATTGGAATGGGCTTGTGGTATCCGAAGACCGGATAATTTTTCATAACAAGTTTTTCAGATGCTGACTATGCCGGTTATAGAGTGGATAGAAAGAGCATAAGTGAAACTTGTCAATTTCTAGAAAATTGTCTTATTTCATGGTCTTCCAAGAAATAAAATTCTATAGCTCTCTCAACTGCCGAGGCAGAGTATGTTGCGGTCGGGGCTTGTGGTGCACAAGTCCTTTAGATGAAACATGCTCTTCTTGAATATGATTTGCATTATATCATATTAAGATATTTTGTGATAATATTAGTATTATTCATATGACTAAAAAAACAAATCAATGTAGTACGGCAAAGCATATAGAAATTTAATATCACTTTCTTAGAGATCACTATGAGAAATGAGATATTGATATTGATTATGATTCAACTGATTTCAGCTAGCAGATATTTTTACTAAGCCACTTGATTTTAACAGATTTTCTTTCATTTGTGGTGAACGAAATGTTTATAGATTCATGAGTTTTTTTTCTTATGTTAAAATCTATACTTGTTTTTTGTTGTTTTGCTTACACTTTTTGATGATGACATAAAGGGGGAGAAGTATTTATTGAGTATTCATTGAAAGCCTTTATTATACATTATCATTATACATTGTCAAATTAATCATATAACTTGTTGATATCTTGTACTTGATAGATAAGCATAACTTGAGGGGGAGTTTTCTCAAAGTTCTTTCCTTTCATTTCTTTTAAATAACTAATATGTTTTGTCATCATCAAAAAGGGGAAGAGTGTTGCCCCAAAGGTTACAATCACCAGTTTTATGTTTTGATGACAATAAAGAATATTTAGTTATTTATTACTAATTAATTTCAAGTATTTTAAGTGTGTTTCAGGGTTCAAAAAGATCTAACAGGTTTCTTCCTCTAAGGAAGGTGTTGATAGCTCAAGGATACTCAAATACATGAATGAAGCTCAAAGCATTCAACGTCGCTATCAGAGAGCCCGCTTGAAGATTCTTGTAGTCGATTAGAATCTTGTAAGAATCTAGTTTATTTAAGAGTAAAATATAAATTTGAGGCTCAAAGATATACGCACACAAAAATGCACATTTTTGCAAGTATAGTTTATTTTATATTGGTGTTGTTGACATGTTTAATCTTGATGCATGTTCCATATTTTTCTTAAATATTTTTTATTGAAGTATAGAACTAGTATCTTCTTGCTATACATGTCTTTACCCTTTCAGAATCCATACAAAATTATTTAAAATTTTCTTTATTTTCAAAACAAACCTTGGTGCTGATTTTGGCCTAGGTTAGTCGACCGGGAGGTCGACCGTGCCTATTACAGGCCATAACGGTAGACCGCACGTGTGGCGTCCCGATCCTGTGGGTACGGGGACGTCACTGTTACGTATATACGCAGGTCGAAAATACCCTCATGTATATATGCTAAGCATTAGTACAGGCAAGAATCAGAGGCGGAAGCACAATGGTAATATACATTCCAACACAAAATAGTACAAGTATATGGTCAGCACAGAGAGTGATACAATATTATAGGAATATTACATTAACAGAAGATATAAAAGTACAATACATGAAGGGATATAATAGTAAAAGCTGAGAGATGCTCACGGGCAGCAAGAGGGACCTCGAGAGCCAAATAGGAGAAAAGCTGGGAGGAAGAACTATGGCGATGCCCGAGCTTCTATTGCACTGTGATCACCACGGGAGGATCCCCTATGCACTCTGATCAGCTACAGAAAGATCACCATGGTCCAGACTCCAGGATCTGGACTTGAGAATCCAGGTTTGTCAGTTGCAACCCGCGAGTACATATAGTAAAGCCAAGTGGCATGCATAATAGGCATAAGTGTACAGGAAAGGTGTATCGTGAATATAAGCACATATGAACATGAAATGAGACAGTAAGTAAAGTAACCACAGAAAAATCAGTTATATAAGCCCAAATTACCAATCCGTAAGATTAGTACGTCGAAGGAATAACCCAAACAAGAAAACCCTCATATATATACCCTATGCATCACGTCACTGTAATCTGAGTTTATATAACCTGACTTTGCCTTCACAATATAATAATGAAACAGTATGGAAGCAATTAAATAATCCAACAAGAAAGCACATGTATAAGTGGTGAGTAGTATAGATCAGGAGTATAGCTAGTCAGTTATCAGGAGCATGTTATTATTAAGTATTAAGACTCATCTGATTTGTATACATTGGTATGTGTCCCATCCCACATACCTCAGCATACAGACCGAGGAGTAAGTTATTGGAAACTGATGGAGATCGACGAACCATGCTTAGAATGGGTCCCGTACATGCCCGGGACAACGGTCAAGGAGTATCCGGTGCTGAGCCGGAACGTACCGCTAGGTACCGGGACTTATTGTACGCCCGAACAGGAATAGGATGTCACCGTCCCACAGGAATAGGCCCAAGGGCTTATGGTACAACCGACAGGTAAGGGAGTAGGGGTGCCAGTACACCCACGGAAACGCCTGGTGGCCTCCAGATCGAATCCAAGTATATGGCCGCGCGACACTATAAGACCATCATAAACATGGAGACTATCTCTGTACTCATCAGTTTCCCCATCCCGATGTAAGTTGTCTAATTATTATAATTGTCCAGTGATAATGTCCACAGAGTATTCATAGTAATCCTATATACATGATTATCCTATTACGGGGATCAACAGGAGTATAGTATCAGGAGTAATATCAGGAGCCCCCCTATTTCAGGGGTTCAAGTATACAGGAGTTCAGGAGTACCAAATGTCTGGTAATAATATAATAATTAAGTCCCCGTAAAAGTGATAATCATGAATATACAAAGAAATACAGGTGTCACAATATCAGGTCAAATATACTAGTACCAGGTGATAACATGTCAAGTGTCATAGCAAGTACCAGCGTCACATATCAAGTGGTAAGTATAGCATGACAAGTACCGGTGTCGGGTATCATATGTCAAATATAGCATGGCAAGTACCGGTGTTATATATCATGTGTCAAGTATAGCATGACAAATATCAGGTGTATATATGTCAGGGTTAGGTAACTAATATGACGGTGAGAGTCACAACATCAAATATCAGTTATCAACCGGTTACATCACATGGTACAGGAGAACAGTATAAACATTTCAAACTCTATACTACCATTTTATAATAATAAATTTATCTTTTAATTAGCTACGCGAAGCCGAGTAAAGCGGGAGCAGATCTAGGCATACCCAGTATAATACCGGTTCGACAAGGTATAATAATGGTCGGAAGCTATTTATAAAGCATGATTATCATTTATATGACATATTCTAACTTGGATAAGGAGACATCATATATTAAAAGCTAGATAATTATTAAATAAGAAACGATGGTAATAAAGCAAGATGTGTTAAAGAAATGTACTCGCCTAATACCGGAACGAAATACCAAGAAAATTTGGAAAAATCCGCGAACACGTTTAAGCAAGCTACTAACCCATATATATATTAATATATACTCATATATATATATATATATATATATATATATATATATATATATATATATATATATATATATATATTAGAGAGGGAATGAGAGAGGGGGGAAGAGAGAGAGAGAGAAAGTTGTAGGAATTATTTTTTAAAAAAAAGGGAAAGAAAAAGTGGAAAAAAAGGAAAGAAAGAAATAAGGAAATAAAGGAGGGGTATGTTGGAAAATATGTAGATGTAATTAGGGAATGAGGGGATAGGTATTTAGGGAAAGTGAATAAAAATGGATATTTTTGGAAAGGAAGAAAAGGAAGAAATAAAGAAAGAAAGAAAAAGAAAGAAAGAAAGAAGAAAAGAAGAAGGAGAGGGGGTGGCCGGCGGCCGGCTGCTGCCGGCGGCCTGGGCAGCGCCGCCGCTGCCGGAGGGCGGCGGCGAGGAGGGGGCGACAGCCTAGGGCCCGAGGGAGGGGGGTAGTGGAGTTTTGGTGGTGTTGGTGTTGTTGTTTGTGTTGTTGAAGGAGGTGGTGGGTGGTTATTAATGGTGGTGGTTGGTGGTGATTGGTGGTGATGGGGAGTCGAAGGAGGAGGAGTAGATGATGATGGGGTGGTTGGAGTGGAGAAAGTGGTGGAATGGGTGGTGAATTTTGGAGGAGAAGAAGTTTTAATGGTGGTGAGTTTTGGTGAAATTGAAGAGACGGAGATGGTGTTTGGAGATTAGGGAAGTGGGGAAGGGGAGTGGGGGCTTGTGGGGTGCGACGACGGTGGCTAGGGTTCCGGCAGTGGGCAGCCTTGGTGGTGGAGGCGGAGGTGGTGATGGTGAAGAAATGGAGAAGAAGATGAAAAATGGGAAGAAGGGAAAGAAAAAAGGAAAATATAGAAAGAGAGGGAAAGGGAGAGGGAGTGGGAGAGTATGGGAGAGTGATGGGGGAGGAGAGGGTCTCCTCTTCTTGCTGCTATTGCTGGTCGGGTGCAGGAGGCAGGGCATGGGCACTGTTTGCAGGGAATGGGGGAGAAGGAAAGAGAAAAAGAAAAGAAGAAAAAGAGAAGAAGGAAAAGAAAGGAAAAGAAAAATAGGAAAATTTTTGAAAAATTAGTAAATAAATATATTATTAGATAATTAAATTAATAAAATATTCTGGGATTATAAAGTAGAGGAGTGGAGAAAAAAACAAGAAAAGAGAAGGTCGGTAAATAATATTATTATTTTGATAGGACAAAAATCTGACTGTTTCAGAAACATTCTGAAAAATTCTCAAAAATAGAAAATATTATTTTAAGATACTTGGTAAAATTAGATTTGAGAAATTTAATGTAATTTTTAAATTAAAATCCTGAAATCTTTCGACGATACCGGCCGACGCCAGAATCGGTCAAATTTTGATAAATTTAGAAAAATCCCAAAAAATGTATTTAGATAGAAAATAAAATTCTAAGAAGTATTATGAAAGCCGTTTTTAAAAATTCAATCTCATTTGAAAACTAAAATATCTAGGAATCAGTCAGCGATGCAGACCGACACTGATTTTGGAGATTTTACAGAAAAAATCTGAAAAATTTCAAAAATCATGAAAATCTAAAATATTAGAAAACAATGTCTGAAACTGAAATCGATCAAATCGGAATACTAGATGGTCAAATTGGGCGGTATTCTGGTATCGGGTTCCCGGTCAGGGTCAGGGCTGACTCTGAGACTGAGAATTCGGATCCGATACCAAAAACATGAGAAATCACAACTTAAAAATAAATACTGAAAGAAAATTGCAATAATACGGTCAAAAAAGTCGGGATAGTATCTGGGTACGTATCCTGGGAACGGGGTGCTATAGCACGGTCGACCGAATCTTTGGCAGAGGCGGTGTGCATGTTGGTGCACATTCGCGGTCGACTGACCGGTCGACCGATCCCCCCGGCGGTCGACCGATGGGTCGACCAACTTTAATGTAATTGGTCTCGATAAAAAACGGTCGACCGAGCGGTCGACTGAGCACTAACGGTCGGATTTGTTTAAAATGGCCGGTTGACCAGGCAGTCGACCGACAGACTGCTAGAATAGCAGTAACGGCCAGTTTTCAATTTTTGTATTTTTAATATGTTTTTAAAACGTGGAGATTTTAATTTTGAGGGTCAATTTCTTCCTTTTAGACCTGGTAAATAATTCTAAAAGTGTTTTTCTAAAGTCTATATAAAGGGACATTGGGATTGAATTATTACAATAATAAATTCTATTGAAAATCAAAGTTTTTGCTTTCAAAGAGAAAAAGTTTTCAAAGTTTTCTTTTGTGTTTTCAATTTCAAAGTTTAAATTGAGTTTTTCTGCTCTTAAAATCTTTCTATTCTGATTTTCACTCTCACATAAATCCTTGAGCTTCAAATTTACTTTTTATTCTATAAGGATTTGTAAGAAAGTTGTTAGAGAGTGCTTGTGATCTCCTGATCTCTATATTCTCAATTATCTTTGTGCTGTCTCTACTTTAGAGGATTGAGTTGAGGTGTTGTGTACTCCAAATGGTTTTAATTTCTTAATGTAATGTCCCTTTGTGGAAGATCTATTAGTGAATAGTGAAATATTTTACAGTGGTGAAGGCAGGGACGTAGAGCAGTGACTCGAATCTCGAAAAAAATCTTTCTTGTTTGTGATTGCCTTATTGTCTCTATTTTATTTACTTGTTTATCATTCATTCATTTTTGTCAATCAATAGTCATCTCAATAAGATAGCAATTGAGCACCTCAACTCTTATCTAGACGAATCACGAGGAGAAGTTTAGAGCCCTTCACGGGGAATCCGCTTCAATTCTTGTTTTGAGTGATCAGTTTGCATCATACATTTTAAATTGTTTAGAATTTGCATTTGATTAGCTTTACATCTATTCACCCCCTCTAGGTATAATTTCACAAAGTTCAAGGGAATATGGATTGTTTGAAAACCCTATCAATTTCGCTGAGGATAAAGAGATAGATCATCAAATCTAGAGCAGATATTCAAAATCTAAGAAGAAAAATGATAGAGGATGAATGAATGGACAAATGGCTCCCAAACCCTGCCCCTACGACCAGGATCTTACCGCGAATCTACGTTTTCATGTCCTGGATTTTGAATCTGGGGGAGCACCAGCTCCCTCCATCGTCATACGCTTCCTATCCGTCTATTTTTCCTATAAAAACCTACATACCTCGAAGGCAGACAGGGCACAACTCCGGAGGGCATGACTCTCTAGGAGAGAACTCTAGAGAGAGTTTTAGGGTTAGGATTCTTCTTTGTTCATTATAATTTTCAATTTGATAGAAAGAATTATAAAGAGAAGATGAAGTGCTTGTAATTGATAGTGACAGCTCAATAAAGGTTCTTCTGTTCTTTTCAATTTATCTCTTTTAATTTTTACTTGCTTTAATTACTTTATTTACTTATATCTGCTTTGTGTCTTCTTTTTAATCATGCCTTATTTATAGCTTGGATTAGGAAGAGTTTCGTGACAGAAAAGATAAGAAGAATTATCTTTAAAGTAATACTAGAAATAATCTTCCTTAAAGATAGTTATATTGAGAGTGACAACCAATAAAACTATCCAACTTCTCTTCATTGTTACTCAATTTAATTGATCGCTTGCTTTTCTTTAATTACTATAAGGTATGTTCATTCTTTTCTTGTTTATTTTCTTTTTAACTTAGTAATGAAAAAACACCAACATCATCTCCTTCTTCTACCTTCTACTTTCCTTCTAATTTAGATTAATGTTTTTTTTCTTTTCTTTTAAAACATAGAAGATCTGTTACCGGTGTAGTAACTTAGGAAGAAGACTTATACAATGCTTCCATTGCTGTCCCTCCTTATAGATCACGACCTGTTAGTCTTAGGCAACACGGTAGCATTGAGGACCTAGTACTGTTCTAAACTTCTATATTTTTCTGTGCAGGTTTGGCTTGATCAACAATTATGCTTTTATGAACACAATTGTGAACATATGTCTATTATATGTTTACACATGTATTTATACACATAAATAAAATAAATTAATCAATTATAATGATGAATAGTAAATCCAAATAAACAGTTAAAAATTATAATACAGATATTACAACTCCCTTACTCTAGTGTGTTATACCACTAGCAGCTCATACTGAGGACCAGCGCCCTCAGTAAAATACATCAAAATTAAGGCATGTAGGTATACTTTCATTCGATTGTAAGAAAATAATCAATAGTACACATCTTGAGATCAATCATACATGTTAGAATCCACTAACCCCTTGGAACTACCCACATACAATCACATAATCAATCAAACAATGCACACATACCTACACATTAATCCTACAGATAAATCATGATCTAAAATAACTATTCTAGATCACATCCCTACTCCTATACTTCCCTAGGTGCTACATCTCAGCTCTATTCCTTTTTTTTAAACCTTTACTCTGATACAAGTATAACTGTCCCAGATTTTAATTAGCTGAATTAATCTTAATCTTCATTTAGTCATCAGCAATAATCAAAATTTATCTGATAGTTCAGACAATTATCAAGATTTATTTAAAATTTTTAGCAACACCTCCTCTGTAATATAGAGTCTGCCCTGATACATCACTATATACAAAACGGGTCTTAACATTGTCCATATATCTAGATACAACATCCCACATAATGATAATCAAATTTCAGATTGACGTCTCTTACTTACATGAGTACTCAACTATTACTAGTTCAGCTCATCAATCCTAGAATATAATTCAACACAATGAAAAAAGATACACAAAACTAATCCACTTATACACATTTATCACGCATTAATGTATAATATCACAGTGCGTGTATATATATTGTGTAACAGTCCCAAATTATAATACATTAATCCTCTACTCATTCTCAATTAAGGAAAATAATTATGATTTCCTATAACATAATTGTTTGGAATTTTGATAGCATCTCCCCTGTAATTATTACTTATCCAAATACAATATAACTATCATCAACAGCCTGCACAGCTAAACATCAATTCTAAATAACATATATCACCATAATCATCCGCGCAATCGATAAGAATATTTCGGCTTAACATCGCCTACTTAGTTTGAAAGGAAACATATATCATACTTTCGAGTCGCCATACTAATACTTTACACTTAAGAGAGTCACTGCATCCACCATTCACTAAAGTTAACATAAACAAGCGTACGCACAACAACAAGTTTGAGGATATATGTCACACCCTCTTCTCAAAATACGGTAGAGCGGAGATGCTACGTGAGTCAGCGACGCATATACGCAAGGAAAATACTTCACTTATACACGCTAAGCTTTAAGTAACACAGAACAAGCTACAAATCTAAACCATAATAAATCAACGATCACTGTAATATCACATATAAGTATCCACGCATGATATCGTATAAATAAAGAACTGAAATAAAGACTAAATCATATATATATATATCGAGAAACAGGAACTAACAGGAAGACAAGAGAGATAAGGATACCAGAACCAAAAAGAGAGAAACTCTAGCTCCTCGTGAAGAGTACGGTCTCATCAAACACCTGAATAATAGCATAAAACATTCAGTATCTGGACATATAAATACAGGGTCATCAGAAGCGACCTAATGAGTGTATAAGAAAAGGAAAAGTACTGGTGCATATAAATAGTGTTATCAGGCTACAACACTATCATATAAATACTGAATAGAACTGACATGAATAGAATATAAGAAGCAGGTAACATGAATAAAGCTATAAGTAATGAAAGAGAACTGTAAGCAATATCCGATACTCATATCATTGTAAAGGATAACATGATAAACTGTAAACAACTGATATCAAGATGTGTAACCTAACATTTCTCACTAATCTGTTTGGTTATTATTAACCTAACTAATGTAGTACTTAGTTGTGTTTCATACCATAGCCATGTTTCCACATATCAAATAAATGTTATTGTTGTTGTAACTGCCTGTCAATGTAGTGTATGTGTTTTGGAAGGGTACCATTCATGCCCGGTACCACAGTCTACCACCTCCTGGCGTTGAATTAGGACAAGATGCAAGGCTCTAATAACTGAGACCACAGCCCCACACGAAAAGATAACTAGTGTGGTGCCATAATTCGGGCATATCCGTGACAACTGATAACTGAATAGGTAGCCAGTACTACCTTAGTTCCTTATGGTGGAACCCACAACTCGGTACCATAAGAAGTCCTTCCAAATAGACTACATGTATTATCAAGCAATTACCCCTTTCCCCGAGTTATAATATCTTTTAATAACAAGCAGCAATATGAGCTATTATTAAAATGAAGATAGTGATCGGATATCTCCAACAACTGATGATGTCAATACTAGTTGATATTCTGACAAGTAGTATTTAACAACCGGATAACTAGCAACTAATAACTGACATCTGAATACTGGAGATATAGTCATTAACAAAATGGTCTCACTAGCATTGATAACTGGTACAAATATCTGTTAACTGTTATCTACTCTGAAGTACGAGATCATCGTATCAACTAGATCACTAGATACATCTATACCATAACTTAATAGTTGCAGTGACTAGGAAGCAATCATGAAGAGAGGTATACTGAATATCCTCAAATCAACTACTGAAATCATTTCTAAATAATGAAACATCCTCCAACAATTTATAATCTAAAGTAGTTTACTTCTGTAAGTCAACAACAACCAAATCATCCATACTCCAATAATATAATCAGGGGTAAATCTAGAAATACTCATAACTATGAATCCAACTATATCAATCTTATCGGAATACTATTCAAAATCCTCTGTAAGAAATATAGATCTCAAGTCAACTTCAACTCTCACTAAGTCTGCCTATCAGTCCAAGTATCAAGAAGATCAGTCTCTGATAAGGTAACATCCTAACTAAACCATCATCAAGATTTAAAAAATTCCCATCTGAATTATCATCAATGAATATCTATTAATTGTCTTCACATGAAATATACACTCTAATCACAGTCACGAATCTCAAGATCAATCCCATAGATAGACTATCATAACTAGATCCGAATCCGAAATTGGTAACTATCAACACATGAAGTGGTATAAGTCTAATATCTCAATATCAAAATACAAGGTCCATATACATCTGATGCTCAAATAAGAACTAATCCAGCCAATCAATAAATCGAGTCAAGTGACAGTCTAAGGTATTCCAATACTCAAGCGGCAAACTACCAACAGATGAAATGACGCAGAAAAACACTCATATCAACTATATATCTAACGCTCCGATTCTACGGGTACAGAGACGTTACTGTGACGTATATACGCAGGTCAGAAATACCCTCACGTATATATGATAAGCATCATTACAGGCAAGAATCAGAGTATTGAAGCATGTGGTGCATTATACATTCCAACATATGAGTACAATTATAAGGTTTTCACAGAATGTGACACAATATTACAAGAATATTACATCATCGATAGGCGCAAATGTGAGAATACAAAGTGATATACAATCATGAACTGTATAAAAGGAGGCTCAGAGTCATAACAGGAAAACTCTAGAGCCGAGCAAGTGGCCTGGAAGAATAGGGCCTCGGATGGTTCACCAATGATCCACGCTACTGTTGCGCATCTATGCTCAGCAACTGGGAGAATCCACAAGCTCCTTACTCTGAGACCTGAACATGAGGATCCAGGGGAGTCAAAACTTCCCAGCGAGTGGTGATGCTAATGCCAAGTGGCGTGCATAGATAAGCACACGTGTATCGATAAATTTAAATCATAAACATGCATTGAAAATCGTATCGTGAGCACAAGCTTAAAGGAACAAGTAGTTATACAGCAAGTGATATCAAGCAGGGAATACTCATGTTATGATAAGATAAGAGCAAGAGACTGGTGGAATAGAACACAAGTGGTAAGGCAGGATGTAAACAACTATAATATAATAATGGCCATAAACCAGAAATCTGATGTAAAACCCGATGGAAAAAACACGGCAAAGCATACAATGGATACATAGTTGGCATCTTTTATTATTATTACTCGTTTGACCCATATATCTAGGTATGTGTCCTGGTGTACACTCAACACACATACATCCATATATAAGTAAGTCGAGATTGGTTATTGGAAGCTGATGAAGAACTGATTGCTCATACTGATAGTAGTTTCCGTTCGCCAGGGACACAACCATTGGGGGCCTGAAATCCCCTAACACACATATTCTGGGGGCCTAAAATCCCCTAACAGGAATCGTCGGTTTTGTATTCCACCACTATAAGTAAGGCATCATACCGACATCTATCACTTCCTCCCATTCCCCATATAAGTTGTCCTTTTTATAACTTATAAAACATAATTATCAGATTATGAGTATGAGTAGGAACATAACTGATCATAACAGGAGTACATAATAAGCATAATAGGAGTTCATAACAAGCATAATGGGAGTACATAACAAAAGATCAGGTACTACATTCCCGTAATTAGGTACTACATTCCCGTAATATGATAATCATGAGTTAAGAGTTAATCAAAATAGGTATCAGGTTTAATATGACAATGACAAGTGATCAGGTAGGTGACAAGTAATAAGTCATGTCATAACAGGGGACAGGTGATAAGAGAAAACATAACAGGAGTAGGTGTCACGTAGTAGCATGTCAGGTGATAACACATCAGTTGTTCAGTGATACAGACAGGTGTCAGGTATTAGCATGTAGATAACAGGTATCAAGTAATAGTATGTCAAGTGTTAACATATCAAGCATGTACATGACAAGTGATAGAGTAATAGCTGAGTACAATCAAGTAGAGCAAAGCAAGCTGGAGGTACGGTCGCAAAGAGTGTTTAACACTAGAGCGCTTGGCGAGGTTACCGGAACAACTCAGCTTAAAGTGCGAGTAGAAAATCTGGCAGCCTCCTGCCTAGACGAATGTAGTAGTAAAGCGCTGAGCGCTAAGCATGCCTACTAGGTGGAGCTGAAAGACCTGACGGTCTAAGTGCACTTATCTTTTGAGGTAGTGGGCGGGAGCCTGGAGGCTAAAGTACGCTCGGGGTCTAAGCGCAGTCTCGATAGCTACCATGAAACCCATAAGGGTACAGGCCTAGAACCATTGTTAGCCAGCCCGGGAGTGGGTAAAAATCCACAGTCGGTACAAGAGTACCTGCATGAGATGTTAGTACCATACGAGCATACATGTAAGCGTGATAATATCTAAACTACCATTGAGTGGAGAAACCCGGAGGTGATAGGGCCCGGAGGCCGAGTAGAAAGCCCAGAGGCTAACGACCACGAAGGGTCAGCCACGCATGAAAAAAAGCAGTAAAAAGAGTACACCACAGGTATGGTATATTTGGAAGAAGTAAACTACCCTAGTACAAGTATTCGTCACAGGTATATACATATACAATCATGGACATTCGGCCACATACAAAAACAAGGGCACATCCCAATACAAAATACATATAAATATATAATAAAATACACATCGACCCGGCGAAGCGGGGAAACCCAAATCAAGGCGAAGACACTCGCCTAAATCTTTGGAAAAGCTGCGAAGTCCCAGAGTTTCAAAAGACGTGCACACCCCTTAATTATAATAAATATAAATAATTATTTTTACAGAGAGAAAGAGAATAAGAGGGAGGAGAGAAGAGAGAGAAAGAATTAGATAGAGAGAGTAGCAGGAGAGAGAAAGGAAAAGAATCAAAGAGGGAAAAGGAAGCCCTGCTCACGGCAGGGGCCGTCAGCTCCCAACCTGGTGGGGCCCAGGCCGGCCTGAGCTGGCCGCCGCCGGCAAGGGGGCGACGGCGCGCCAGCTAAGTAGAGGAGGGGGAAAGGTGGAGGTGTTGATGGGTGGTGTTTGTAGTGGAAGGATGGAGTATGTGATGGGGATTTTTGATAAAATTAAAGAGGGAGATGGTGAAATTGAAGGAGATGAGAGGAGAAGGAGGAGTAGGAGGTGGTTGTGAGTGTTTGAAATTGAGGTTGTGGAGATGGTGGAGGGAGTGGTGGTAATTTTGGTGAAGGTGGTGCTTGAATGAAGAAAAGAAGAAGTTGGAGATGGTGGTGGTACTAGGCGGAGTGAATGAAGGTGAAGGAGGAGGTGGATGCTGGAATTGGGCTCGGCAATAGGTGGCTCACCAGCCATGGGTGGCACCGGAGAGGCTTCGGTTGTGGTGGTGCTGACGGCATCTTGGAGGAGAGAGGAGAGATATATTAGAGAGGGGGAGAATAAAATTTGAGTAAGAGAGAGTGAGATTGGGTAGAGAATTTGAGAAATAAAAAGAAAGAGGAAGAATTTGTGAGAGAAATGGAGGAGATGGGAGGGCTTGCTGTCATTGGCTACATTTTTTGGCCAGGGGAAGAAAAGAAGAAGGAGAAAAGAAAAGAAAGGAGAAGAAAGAAAAGGTAGAGAAGAAAAGGAAAAAAGGAGAAAGAAAAGGAAAAGGGTAAAGAAATTGATGGGAGGGAGGTGTGATGAGGTGCAGGCCCTATGTTGGGGGAAGTGGGCACAGCAGGTGAAGTGATGGTTTGAAAGAAAGAAAAAGAAAGAAAGATATGAAAGATTCTCTTAAATAATAATATTTAAATAATGATGGAAAATATCGACTGTTTCAGAAAAATCTCCAAAAATATCTAGAAATAGAAAACATCATCCTGAGGAATAATACAAGATCATTTTTTAGAAATAAAATTCCATTTTTTCAATTAAAAATCTTGGAGTCAACCATCGATACCGGTCTATACCGGGTCGGCAGGATTTTGATAAATTCTGAAATATCTCAAAAAATTTATTAAAGGAGAAAATATGATTCTAGGAAGAAATGTGAAAGCGGAATCTATAAATTCAACTCTGATTATAAACTAAAAATTCTGGAATCAACCAGCGATACTAGCCGACACCAAATCTGGTGGAATTTTGATAAATTCAGAAAAATCTCAAAACATGCATTTAGATAGAAAATATGATTTTAAAAAATAACGTGAAAGTCATTTCTATAAATTTAACTCTGTTTATAAATAAAATTTTAAGAATCAATCAGTGGCACTGGTCGACACTGGTTTTGAAGATTTTCTACTTAATTCGGGAAAATTTTAGAAAATTATAAAAAATCAAGAATATTGGAAAATAATATTTGAAACTAAAATCAGTCAAATCTGACTACAAAAAGATTAAACCGAGTAATAAACTAGGATCGAATCCCCAGTTCAGATTAGGGCCGACTCCGAGTCCACGAATTCGGATCCAATGCAAAACGATCGTATAAATATTCATAAAACAAAAATAATTATGGAAAACAAATTGAAAAATATGATTAAAAAATCAGAATACGTAACTAACTATGTATTCCGTGAGCGGGGTGTTACATTCCATCCACCTTACAAAAATTACGTCCTCGCAATTTCGATAAGGGGTAAAATGAATGCAAAAGGGACAGGGACGGGAATTATACCAATTAAGATATGAATCACTACAGGTTAGGCTCTCAAGTTGACTGAACAATAATCAGAATACAGATATCTCTTGCTGTATAAATCTTCAAACGATGCCGAATAAAACTGACCTGATAACACTGCTTTGCAATAGAATTCTCGCTGTATTGCATACTTAATATCACTCCGAGAATGAGCCAGAATACCGAAGATAAAGAAAATCCTGATAATACTGAGCATAAATAAGGAAGACCGATAGTTAAGAATTTCGAAGACCAGGTATCGATCACTCTGAAGAATATGGCCAATAATATAGAATAACAGTAGAGAAACCCGAATACCAACTTTTGAAAGATAACCCGATCATGGATCAAATACCTAAGCTTCATAGAGTTGGCCGAAGAGATCATATAATAGCTTCATTCAGAACCAGCCGCTACCTCTCTAGTCTATCCATATCTTAAGTTGGTATAAAGGTTACGAAAAACCAAAACAGTGGAAAGATGGAAGGGATTAGGAATCAAAGGAAGGATGATCAAGAAAGAATAGATAACTCTGTACTTGTAGTTGGATTGTATAACCGGATTCATGCATTCCAGTTATAAATTTTTTTACCATTAATTTGCCATCTGGACATACTGAGGATGTGAGAGCCTAGGCTCTGATACCATCCTGCAACGCCCCGATCCCGTAGGTACAGAGACGTTACTGTGACGTATATTTGCAGGTCAGAAATATCCTCATGTATATACGCTAAGCATCAGTACAAGTAAGAATCAGAGTATAGAAGCACGTGGTGCATTATACATTCCAACATATGAGTACAATTACAAAGTTATCACAGGATGTGATACAATATTATAAGAATATTACATCATCTATAGGTGCAATGCAAGATACAAAGTGATATACAATCATGAACTATACAAAAGGAGGCTCAGAGTCATAACAGAAAAACTCTAAAGTCGACCAATTGGCCTGGAAGGATAGGGCCTCGGACAGTCTACCGATGATCTACGCTACTGTTGTGCATCTCTGCTCAGCAACTGGGAGAATCCACAAGCTCCAAGCTCCGAGACCTAGACATGAGGATCCAGGGGAGTCAGAACTCCCCAATGAGTAGTGATGCTAATGCCAAGTGGCGTGCATAGATAAGCACATGTGTATCGATAAATCCGAATCATAAACATGCATTGAAAATCGTGTCGTGAGCACAAGCATACAGGAGCAAGTAGTTATACAGCAAGTGATATCAAGCACGGAATACTCATAGTATGATAAGATAAGAGTAAGGGACTGGTGGAATAGAACATAAGTGGTAAGGCAGGATCTAAACAGCTATAATATAATAATGGTCATAAATCGGAAATCCGATGTAAAACCCGATGAAAGCAAACTCGGCAAAGTATACAACAGATACATAGTTGGCATCTTTTATTATTATTACTCGTCTGACTCATATATCTAGGTATGTGTCCTGGTGTACATCTTAACACACATACATCCATATATAAGTCGAGGTTGGTTATTGGAAGCTGATGAAGAACTAATAGCTCATACTTGTAGCAGTTCCCATCTGCCCGGGACACAGCCATTGGGGCCTGAAATCCTCCTAACACGCATCTTCTGGGGGCCTGAAATCCCCTAACATGAATCGTTGGTTTAGTATTCCACCACTATAAGTAAAGCATCATACTGGCATCCATCACTTCCTCCCACTCCTCGTGTAAGTTGTCATTTTTATAGACTATTAAACATAATTATCAGATTACGGGATGAGTAAGAACATAACTGATCATAACAAGAGTTCATAACAAGCATAACGGGAGTTCATAACAAGCATAACGGGAGTACATAACAAGAGATCAGGTACTACATTCCCGTGACATGATAATCATGAGTTAAGAGTTAATCAAAACAGGTATCAGGTTTTAAGATGACAATGACAAGTGATCAGGCTCGTGACAAGTAATAAGTCATGTCATAACAGGGGACAGGTGATAAGAGATAACATAACAGGAGCAGGTGTCAAGTAGTAGCATGTCAGGTGAAAACACATCAGTTGTTAAGTGATACAGACAGGTGTCAGGTATTAGCATGTCGATGACATGTATCAAGTAATAGTATGTCAAGTATTAACATATCAAGCATGTACATGGCAAGTGATAGAGTAATAGCTGAGCACAAGCAAGCATAGCAGAGCAAGCTGGAGGTACGGTCAGTAAATAGTGTTTAATACTAAAGCGCCTGACGAGGTTATCAGAATGACTCAGCTTAAAGTACAAGTAAAATATCTAGCAGCATCTCGCCTAAAAAATCTAGTGGTAAAACACTAAGCGCTAAGCATGCCTACCAGGCGGAGCTGAAAGACTTGACGGTCAAAGCGCACTTCTCTTTTGAGGTAGTGGGCGGGAGGCCAAAGGCTAAAGTACGCTCGGGGTCTAAGCGCACTCTCAGTAGCTACCACGAAACCTATTAGGGTACAGGCTTAGAACCATTGTGTAGCCAGCCCGGGAGTGGGCAGAAACCCGGAATCAGTACAAAAGTACCTACACGAGATGTTAGTACCACACGAGCATACATGCAAGCGTTATAATATCTAGACTACCGTGGAGTGGAGAAACCCGGAGGCTGATTAGGCCTGGAGGCCGAATAGAAAGCCCAAAGGCTAACGACCACGAAGGGTCGGCCACACATGGTAAAAAGCAGTAAAAAGTGTACATCATAGGCATGATATATGTGCAAGAAGTAAACTGCCCTAGTACAAGCATTCATCACAGGCATATACATGTACAATCATGAGCACTCGGCCACATGCAAATACAGGGGCACAGCCCAATACAAATTACATATAAATACATAATAAAATACACGTTGACCCGACGAAGCGGGAAAACCCAAATCAAGGCGAAGACACTCGCCTAAATCTTCGAAAAAGCCGCTATGTCCTAGAGTTTGAAAAAACATGCACGCTTCATAAATATAATAAAATATAAATAATTATTTTAGAGAGAGAAAGAGAATAAGAGAGAGGAAAGAGAGAAAAGAGAGAGAAAGAATTAGATAGAGAGAGTAGTAGGAGAGAGAAAGGAAAAGAATCAAAGAGGGAGAAGGGAGCCCTGCTCATGGCAGGGGCTGTGAGCTCCCAGCCTGGCGGGGCCCAGGCCAGCCTGATCTGGCCACCGTCGGCCAGGGGGCGGCATCGCACTTTTCAAGTGAAGGAGAGGGGGGATGGTAGAGGTTTTGATGGGTGGCGTTTGTAGTGGAGGGATGAGTTGGTGATGGGGATTTTTGATAAAATTAAAGAGGGAGATGGTGAAATTGAAAGAGATGAGAGGAGTAGGAGGTGGTTGTGGGTGTTTGAAGTTGAGGTTGTGGGGATGGTGGAGGGAGTGGTGGTGATTTTGGTGAAGGTGGTGCTTGAATGAAGAAAAAGAATAAGAAGTTGGAGATGGTGGTGGTATTAGGTGGAGTGAATGGAGGAGAAGGAGGAGCTGGAGGCTGGAGTTGGTCTCGGCCATGGGTGGCTCGCCAGCCATGGGTGGCGCCGGAGAGGCTCCGGTTGTGGTGGTGCTGACGGCATCTTGGAGGAGAGAGGAGAGATAGATTTGAGAGGGGAGAATACAATTAAAGTGGGAGAGAGAGAGTGAGATTGGGTGGAGAAGTTGAGAACTGAAGAGAGAGAGAGGGGAGAATTTGGGAGAGAAATGAGGAGATGGGGGACTTGCTATCATTGACTGCGTTTTTTGGCCAGGTGAAGAAGAGAAGAAAAGGAAAGAAAGGAGAACGAAAAGGAAGAGAAGAAAAGAAATTGGTGGGAAGGGGATGTGATTGGGTGCAGGCCCCATGTGGGGGGGGGGGAGTAGACGCAGCAGGTGAAGTGATGGGGGGAAGAAAGAAAAAGAAAGAAAGAAAGATATGAAAGATTCTCTTAAATAATAATATTTAAATAATGATGGGAAATATCGACTGTTCCAAAAAATTACCAAAAATACCAAAAAATAGAAAACATCATCCTGAGAAATAATATGAAATCAGTTTTTTGAAATAAAATCCTATTTTTAAATTAAAAATCTTGGAGTCAACCGTCGATACCGGTCTACACCGGGTCGGCCAGATTTTGATAAATTATGAAAAATTCTAAAAAATTTATTAAAGGAGAAAATATGATTCTAGGAGGCAATGTGAAAGTGAAATCTAGAAATTCAACTCCGATTGTATATTAAAAATCTTGGAATCAACCACCGATGCTGGCCGACACCAAATCTGGTGAAATTTTGATAAATTCAAAAAATCTCAAAAAATGTATTTAGATAGAAAATGTGATTTTAAGAAATAATATGAAAGATGTTTCTAAAAATTTAATTTCATTTGTAAATTAAAATTTTGAGAATCGATCAACGACATAGGTCGACACCGATTTTGAAGATTTGCAACTTAATTCAAGAAAATTCTAAAAAATCATGAAAAATCAAGAATATTGAAAAATAATGTCTGAAATTGACTCGGTTAAATATGACTACTAAAAGGATCAAAGTGAGCAATTCACTAGGATCGGGTCCCCAGTCAGAGTAGGTCCAACTTCGAGTCCACGAATCCGGATCGAATGCAAAACGATCGTATAAATATTCATCAAACCAAAATAATTACAGAAAGCAAATCAAAAAATATGATCAAGAAATCAGAATACGCAACTAGCTACGTATTTCGGGAGCGGGGTGTTACAACATAATTAAGGTGAAAGCTCATTGATGTCTCATGAAGTGACACTGGTAATCAAACTGGTAAAATAAATCAGACAATCACATGAAATAATACAAATAGCATATAGATGCCTACTGACAAAGGTAAATAAAGAAATGACACAAGAACAAACACTCACATGAAATGACGCAATTTTGAACTGAATCGCCGTCTGGTCTTCACTGCACGAACCGGTACAGATCTATGAATCATCCCATAGGTCGATCTTCGAATTGTCAGTGCATCGTGTCCACAATGAACACCCATCCGAATCTTCTGTAATGGGTTCAGATCTCACCAAACGAGTCTAAAATCATTGTAACACGCAACTAAACACATGAAATCACACAAACATGCACCAGTACACATACATACCCGAAATACACACACGCGTACACAAAAATACATACATTTATATGAGTATACATATACATTAACTTACATGCATACTTACACACAAACTTATACATACATAAATAAATATATATTTATATATACAAACATGCACTTACACACACACACACACACACACATACATACAAATCCATGCATACACCTACATGCAATTAAACTCACGCACGCATATAAATCCATGCACACACTAACATGTTTCATGCAAATGCAATGCTACACATATTTATACACCTACCCTACCATAATAATTCATGCATACATATTTACATATATACCATGTATATTTATAATTAATTCTATTACACAATTGTAAACCAAATCTATATATATATCATAAAAGAGAGCAAGTTGGGACTTATGGAAAAGGGAAAGAAATGGTTACCGATGGCCGACGAACGGCGAAGACGGAAGCAGCGGAGGGTGTCGACGGCTAGAGGATCTCACAGAGAAGGATGCGAGTATACTCGCGCTCGGCGACGGTGATCCACAGAGAGGTGGTAGATGCCACGGTACAAGAGGGAAGGAGATGTGGTGGAGGGAACATGGGGCGTGCGTGTGCAGGTCATAGCACATGAGGGGGGTCTGTTGCGTCGGGAGTTCTTCGGGGTGGTGTTGGAGAAGCTTCGACCAAGGGAGTGTTGGTGACGCTGCGGAGGGTGGCGAGTGCCAGAGACGTGAGGAAAGGGATGATGCCCACGCGGAGGAGGAGCACAGTGGTGAGGCACGCAGCTGTGGGTGATGCTGGCTTGGTGGTTGGTTGCGGGCTGATGGAATGGAGCAGTTGTGCTGTGTGCAGCTTGGGGGAGGAACAGGCGCGCCACGGAAGGGGGCAGGGATGCTTGCTTTTGTGCTTAGTGTGGGTACAGGAGGCGGAAGAGCCACAAAGATGTGGCTTGGAGATGCATGCCAAGGAGAGAGGGTCTGAGATGAAGGCCTGGGGTTGTGTGCGTGGCCTTAGGATCTGGTCTCAACTGAGGTGGTGCTCGGCCAGGAGGAAGGGATGGCTCGGGGTGCTTGGGGGGCTTGCGGCCTTGGGGGTCTAGAGATAGGACTGGTTTGACGGCAGGCCAAGGGCTGCACTGCTGGGCTAAAGTGCGGCAAGGAGAAGAGGGAGGAGAAGAGCTCGGGGCTTCAGCAATGGAGAGGTCACATCTAGGTTGTGCACGACCGGGTAGGGAAGAGGGAGTTACAGCCGGTTATAGAGGGGAGGAAGAGAAGGAAGATTAGGTTTATTTTAGTGTTAGGAATAGGATTAAATAGGGATTAAATTGGGTTATTGGGTATCGGGTTGGAGTTAATGGGTACATGTTCTCAATGAGTTTGGATTGATGCTAATGGGTATAGGATCATGGGTATGAAAATAAAAGATGATAACATGTGTGAGAATGGATAAGAAGGAGAGTAATAATACTTATACAGTACTAATAATAACAATAATTCTTAATAACAAAATTAACAATATTAATAATGATAAATAATAACTATAACGATAAAAATGATAGTTAACAATTAGCACTACCATTAAGGTTTACACTAATATTAAACAAATAAATAAAATAATATTAATACAAATAATAATAATACTAGTAATAATAATAACAGCTAACAATAATAGTAGCAATTAATAATAGCAATAATCATAATTATGGTAAAATAGAAATAATAGTAATTAGTAATTAAAATGTTAATGAATAATAATGGTAAATATAAAGCCAAATTATCTTTTACTATCTCAAAATAATTTTGTACATTTAATAATATTAAGTATAAATCAAGTTAATTAATAATAACAAAATAATTAATAAATCAAAACAAATACTTAAAAAATTAAAATATAGTATTGCTAAGTGGGGATATTACAATATATATACACACACACATAGATATAAGTTTTAATATTATCATATCTATATTGTTATTGCATAACAAAAGTGGAAAAAGAAGTGGTAAAAGGCTCGGGACTTTAGAAATATGCGCAGATAAACACTACGTTATGCCCTTATCCTTGTTTTGACTCAAAAAATATGATTAACCTAATGAGTAAGCTTGATAGCTCAGTGAGTAGAGTGGTATATAAAAAATTATTTTTTAAACTAAAAAAAATGAACATATAAGATGAAAGTGATATGAATTTCGCGAATAAACGTGATTACATGATGATGATGCTAAGTCTACTCTTATATTATTCTCACGTCGTGATGTGGCCATACTATAACTATCCAGTATCAAACAATCAACACACATGGTATAATTTCATTATATATATATATATATATATATATATATATATATATATATATATATATATATAGCACCGACTTCATACTCCGTCCATGCAATACTGGTCCCTTCCTCAAATAATATATGATATATAACAATAACAGTACCCCATCTTCTTTTATTAGCTCATGCAATACTGGTCCCTTCCTCCAAATGCACAAATATATGTATGTGTGTATGTGTGTGTGTCTATATATATATATATATATATATATATATATATTATATATATATATATATATATATATATATATATATATATATATATATTTCATACATTCACTAACACATCCTGTTTCATGTATATCCTATGTCACACACCCATATTAATTCATATACAAAATTCACAATACTTTCGATTAGGGATCACCGATTATCTAGCGTTTCTATTAAGATATGACATTTAACACAAATTATTTAATCAGTTTGTATCGTGTATATGTACGTGCACCAATAGTATAAAATGCAATTAATACACTTCGAGCACGTGTAACATGGTTTATTCAAGTTAGTACACACGACATCACATTCATCACATTAAAACTGAATTCTATTTGTTAATTCACTTGTTAATGCCTTTTTATAACTTTAATTAGTATCACCAGTTTCTAATTTAATTTCTTTACGGTTGAATTAGCATGATTAATATGTCGATTATAATATATCGGTATAGGACTCCACTCGCCTCTAAGTTGGCCTTCTACGCATGTATTCCATGAATGCTGACCTGATTCTTCCTTTCTCGATCCCTAACATACATATATACTGTGGTGGAGATTTTCCTATTCAATTTATCGAATGGTAGATCTCACTGTAAGCAAAAAGGGGTCTACCTAGAATGATACGAAATATAATGATCTATTCAGCAAACAGACATAGACAGAGATTTTTACATGAAAACCCAGAATAGGAAAAACCATAGGGAGGAGAGAGAGGAAGGATTCAATATTTTTTCTATGTGCTACAAGAGTATTTTTCTCCATACACTTTTCTCTTCTTTTCTTGTCGATTCCTTGGTCCTTGGCCTATAAGTAAGCTATTTGTGATGTAACTGATGGTATAATCTTTCTCCGTGATTCATGATCTGCAATTAGGATCCTTCCACATCCATTTAGATTGCTGTGTTTTATTGTTAGGATTGGCACGCTGAGATATCCGCTGCTGTCTTTAATCATCCTTGCTGGAATAGGAGGTATTTAGAATGTGGAGATTTGGTGGCAGGTGTAACTGTTATTTTGATTCGGAAACCTTGATGTTGAGTTGTATCAAGTAGGAGTCGGGGTAAAGTCTGATAGTCATAGATGTCAGAGGGAGAAAGGACTCAGGGTCCTCTCTCGGAGTTGGGATATGTCTCAGGGTTGGGCCTGAGACTCTCTATCCTCAAGGTTGCATGAAGCCATGTGGCATCTTGTGTGTGTTGTCTCATTGAGATACCTCTGGTGTGGTAGGTTATGTGTTGTGATCCCTGAAGTTAACTAGATCTTGACCATAACAGATGCCCCCTGCCCTCGTGATTGCCAGAGTTATGGGAGGGGAATCGAAAGATTCAATTTAAATGCATTTAACTCTTCTGAAAGTTTCAAGTTTGGATCAAGCTCATGATTAATATACGTCTACAGTTGGCCTTCAGGATGGGTTTTTTTTGAACCTCTTAGTTATTTAATGGGTGAGATCTTGCAGCATCGATTTTTGAACAGGAGACACTTGGGCTTTCTTCCCATTTATAAATAGGGCAGATCTGTGAGGAAAGATTTACTCATCTTCTGAAAACTTCTTACTTTCAAACTTTTTGTTCTGGTGGGCTGTGCTGTCTTCCTTCTTCTTCATTCGATGGAGCAAGGAGAGGGAGAGGATGGAGACAGTTACTACGCTCCTGATATTTGTTTTAAATAGATTTGCAGGGGGAACTTATAAAATTGTTGTAGAAAATAACAAGTAGTCAACAAGAAAATTACAAGAATCTTCTACTGAAATTTCTAGGGAAGTGTGCTAGTGAAAGTCTGGTTAGTGCGCGACCAATTTGTTCCATTAACAATGCGAGCGATCGAGTCTTAGGGATTTTCTTCTCGCTTTATTCCAAAAATTCTTCGAGAGTCGAAGATCGTAGGGATTAGCACCCTGAGATTAGAGAACTAAGTCTCTGAATGTTTGGAAGTTTAGAGAATAATCTTGATTTGCCAAAGCAGCAAAGGTTTTCCTTTTCATCTCTGAATAGCCTTCCTCTCCAAATTCTGCGTCAAAAGCTTAGCTCAATCTTTAGCCCCGAGCTGATCTACAAATGAGCTATTTATAGGCTCTCAGGGGCATAACTACTCCTAAAATTCAATAAGACTGGCAACAATTTGATAGTCTCGCGCCCAAGGCTAATGTGAGCTTCACGTGAGGCTATAAAGCTTCATGTAAAACTAAATACGGGCCTCACGCGAAACTAGATAGGTTCGCATGAGCCTATCTATAGCTGTTTGACCCGGCTGTCTCCACTTAATATGGGACAAAGTGGGGCGGGTGTAACGCCTACTTAAAGTTGCATTAACTCCACTAAAATAGTGGGGCTAACCCACTAATAATTGATCAATTACTGACCGGGTAAGCCCTCCAGTAGGGTTGAGTAAAGCTTCAGGCGTAGTTATTCTATTACTTCAGGTGAGGATATTACAATGCTTAAGGCAAAACTAAAATTAGTTTCAGGCGAAGCTATAAGTTAGCTCTCTTGGGAGCTCTGAAGAGCTTCATGCAGAGTTATCATAAAGCTTCCGCCGAAGCTAGAATTGACTTCAGGTGAAACTTATCACAAAGATTCGGGCAAAGATAGAATTTTAGCCTTTTAACAAGGTTCTAAAGCTTCAAGCAAAGCTATCCCTTTGGGCTCATGCGAGAGGCTAAGTGTTGAACAGATTTTGCCTCATAAGTCTTCTTAGGCCTTTTTAAAGGCAATACTTGGTTTACTGTCTGCTTCATTGGATCAGTAAAGCTCGAGTCATCACTTTGTCCCTCGAGGATGGGCAAAAACTGGTCGTCACTTAGTCCTACAACTCATCTTTTGTAAATATTGACAAGTTTAGACATTGTTTGGACCGGTTAAAATGTTGTCTGGGAGTTTATCTTTTCAGAGTGTCAACAAAATTCCTTTCAAAGTTTTCATAAAACTATAATGAGATGGTTTAAATTTTGAAATATTTTAAATTGCTTCAGGTGTTCAAACCTGTTTGAGGCATGCTGATTTGATTGTTGAATAAAAGGCCACAAAAATATGGGTCTAGCTTCGCCTTCATGTAGAGACTATGGTAGGTGAAGATAGTTAGATTCTAGCTTTGCTTTACGGATGAATAGTGATTAGTCTAAAATTCAGCATTTTTACATCGCATTTTCTTACGATTTATAAAGAAAATAACGCTTCTCACCTGTGTTTTGGTCTCTTTTGCAGATAATGAAGATTAGAAGGGCCAAAGGGTAATAAGAGCTTAATTAATCCCAATTTTGGGTAATTAAATCTGAATTTCTTGGAGACTAAGGTAGAGAGTTTCTAGAAGATACATTGAATCTAGATATTGGCGCGAATTTGATGAGAACCAGGATCCAAACACCCGAATCCATGGATACCTAGAAGGTCCTAGAAGTGAGACGTCACTGCTCGCCAAAATCAGGGACCTAAGTCCGTGGTATGGCCCTAAAAATGTGACTTTTGTTACGTTTTCACGGCCATCCTGGCGAGCCACGCGTCAATTTTTGACGCGTGGCCTCGTCTCGTCTTCTAGAGTATTCATTTCCCTATATAATGCCTTCCAAAGGACAAGAGACAGGGGTTCCGAGAGCAATAAGTAGGTTTTCTCCTCCATTAGTGTATTATAGTGTTGGTGTTCTTCTTCTTTATTTTATATTTTGTTTTCTCTTTTAGATTCATATATTAGGGCAGAGAGAGAGAGAGAGAGAGAGAGAGAGAGAGAGAGAGAGAGAGAGAGATTGATGTAATAGATGGTGACAATCCATCTAATCTTCCTCCTTTCTTCAACGGTTTCTTCTCTAACCTCCAACATGACTAGCTAACTTTCATTTCATGGCAATCTAACTATTAACCACTAATCATCTAACCTCTTCTTGATAATCCACATGAATCTAGTAGCATCTACAAGGCCTTGCTCTTGCAAGAGCCATTGATGGCTCATGATGAAGAATTCTAACATCTAACTTGCTAGCTTACTAACCAAGCTAACTCTCTCTTATTTCATTCTTACTTCTAATAGTTTTGATGATCTAAGATTTGTATTAGCTTTCTCTTGATGCAAGTTTTGAATGTGAGGAACCATCTTATGTGCCATACTTTGTATCGTCTCTTGAAACTAAGAATTAGTGACGGTCAAGGATCCATGTGAGGTAACTATCACCAAGATGTTAGCATGTTTAGTGGAGTATTTAGTAGTTAGTTGCCATGAATCTTCTTCTCTTTTATATAAAAATACCATTATTATTTCATGATTTTTTCATCTCTTATTTCTTCTACTTCTTCTTTTCTTTTATTTTGTTTTTAAAACCACTTTCCAAAACCTCTTCTTATTTCATTTTCTTTTATCTTATTTCTATTTTCTTATTTTCTTCCACTACTTCACAACCACTTCTTATTTGTTTTTCACTTCACCGATTTCATGCCTTCTCCACCTATCACTTTTGGATTTCTTTTCTTTTCTTTTTCTCATTTTTAATAAAGAAGAACTTGCTAACATAACACGTGAATGGACCATTAATGCTTTTATCGCCTCCTGTCCTTGTGGATTCAACCCGTTGAGCCAATGCTACAACAGAAGTATCGAGAGAACATTAGCACAAGCGCTTTTCATTGAATTTAAAAAAACACACGTTTTCAAGTGCTGATTTCACTCCGATCAAATTTTGGCACTGTTGCTGGGGACGGGAATGATTTTGACTTTTCATTTTTGTTAACATTCTCTTCTCTGTTTTGTGTGCAGGTCAATATTTATTGAAACTAAGCATTACAGACGTCTAAAATTGCTTGCATCTCCCTGCTTTCGAAAGCAGGGACTGCTTCCATAATATTGCCGCGCCAAGCCTAAAATTGCCGCAAAAATGCGGCAAATATTTGGGCCGTGGACTCCATCTTTTGTAGGGTTCTGTGAATTTGCATATATTTGTGTTATTACTGCTAGTTATCTGCTTTGATTGCCTGAACATTACAATAAATTAAAGAACTAAAATATGGTAGTTGGATATGCTTTAAAATGGTTTAGACATTTGCATTTAGGCATGTGTCAATTCAGTTCCAATATATTATATTTTATTCTGTTGTTGTGATCTGGACTGAGGTGTACATGTGACAATGCATATAGCATAGGACAAACATGTGAGTGATTTATTCACTTTGTATGTTGTTCTTGTCTATATTGCACACTTGCACGAATTGGACTTAAAGGCATAACTCAATACAAGATAAGGTGGGGAAGTTATTAGCCTTCCCTAGCCCAAAAACCACCTCAGTACTCATACAATCCAATCTTAAAATAAAAATTGATAGACGTTGGCCCCTAAGGACATCTCAGACTCATTAATAGATTGACCGAGGGTGAAATTTTTGATAATCACTCTTGTAAAATCGGTGTCTAAGGTTGAAGATTAAGAGGTCAAGCCTCGAAGATACCGTGATTTGGTATAATTAAGGCCCGTTGCTTATGCACAGATGCCTCTCATCGTATTTTGCCCCTACCTGGCCGATTAGCTTGTGGTCCAATTCATACAACAACCTCCTGATTGGTCGCTAATGTTTCATATTTAATATCATATGTCCATACTTATTATAGAATAAAAGCCTGCATTGTCCTAATTAATTGTTTGATTTATTTGCAGGCCCAATCTTTAAGGAGATGAAGAGAAATGAGCCCAAAGCCCACAAAAATTTTGAATTAAATCAGAATTAATTCGCACTCACTGAATCAGGGCAAAATCAAGAGGTTGAAAACCGGTTGAGAAGAATCCTCTCAGAATCGATCGGTTAAAGCAAGAATCCAAGGCCATTTCGTCAGAATCCGGGAATCAAACGAAGACACCAACTCCAGATAAAGTCAGAAGGATAAACCAGTGTGACCCACCAACAGGGTGTGGCCAGGTGGCCACACCCTGGCCACGGAAACGCGGCAAAAGGCGCGTTTCCGCGGCATTGTTGGGGAGTTAGGGGGAGCGTTTGCTCCCCCGACCTCCCCGGGATCCTATAGATTGGGTTTTTGCCTATAAAAGGCAGCATTTGCATGCAAAATGGGATGACCATGCAGAGTTAGGATTTAGACTAGTTTTTCATTTCTTAGTTTAGGTTTTTGTTTTTCTTGTTTATGTAATTTTAGTTTTTATTTATGTAATTCAGAGGAGATCGAATTTCATCGAAGAACAAGAATGAAGCTTGAGCTAAGAGTGACAATGGTGTAGGTTTACTTCTTTTCTTTGATCGTTATGAAATCGAATCGATATTCTTTCTTCGTATGTACTTCTTTTTAGTTTTCTTCTACTTCTTCTTTTCTACTTCACTTTTCTTTTTGGTACAACTGTCTTCCAAGTGAGTCTAAAGCATCGAAAGAGCCTTGCTTTTGCGAGTGCCACCGATAGCTCATGACGATGGAATTGTGAGTTTCTCTGTATCATTTCATGCTTGAGTATCTTGATGATGTAATGTGGAAGAGACCAAAAACGACTCTTATGGGCTATGCGCTGATTGCCTCCAATTCAAGATAACATCGTCGCAAAGACTCAAGGTAAGCTTTTGGTGAAAAGAAGGTAAGTAATTATTTTTATTTGTTTTCTTTTATTTCTGTAAAGTAAATCACCAACACCATATCCTCAAAATCGCTTTCTTTCCCACTCATTTGTACATAATCGCTTTCATTGTTTTCTGATTTTTTCTCCACTTTCTATTCTGCCACTTTCTTCTTAACTTTAACTATTAACTCTTTTTCATTTTCTTAACTTTAACAAAAGAAGAATCTTCGTTTTATCTTCATTAAGATTTCAATAAAGAAACGTAAATGCTTCTATCGCAAAACCCTCCTTGTGGATCACGACCCGCATAGCCATTTGCTATAGCGGTAAGAATTGAGCACTTGCACATCGTCATTCTAAATCTGAAATTCTTTATTTTTGTGTGCAGGTTTAGCCTCAATCAAATTTTGGCGCCGTTGCCGGGAGGGTAACGTTGTTTTTATTGAAATCTCATTTTCTTGAAAATTTTTTAGAACTAAAACGAATTTTCTTCTCTGTTGCAGGTTAAAGGGCAAGCAAAGCAGGAAATTAAAGTTGCAGTAACATATAAGTGGCCTTGGGCCTCTGCTCTAGAAAGCAGAGACCAAGTGCCCTCTGCTTTGCCGCGGATCCGCGCCAACGCCGCGAAAACGCGGCAAAAAGGAGTGGACTACTAACGTTCTTTTTACAGGGCTGCTTGCTTTGCAAATTGTAGTTTTCTGCAACTTTACTTTTTCTTATATGCCATCACATAAGCCTACTAATAATCAACAGTAAAACATTTGTTGAAAAGATAAATTGATTAGACGTTTGCATTTTAGGCACGTGTCTTTTCAATTCATTTATTTTTACTGTTGAAGAGTGCTGGAGCAAGGTACGTATGCATTGCATTTAGCATAGGACTCACTTCTTGGTTGATTTATATCGCTTTGAGTGAATCTTATTTATCTTGTACACTTGCACAAATTGATTTTAAGGGCACCACCCATTAACAAGATAAGGTGGGGATTTAATCACCCTTCCTTAGCCCAAAAATCAGATTCCAAGCACTCACTAACCCAAGCCTAACTAAAAATGAGTAGACGTTGGCCCTAGGGACATCTCGGACTTAATTAGGAGATTATCCTAAGGGGGAAAGGTGTTGGAACTTGACTCCTGCCAAATCAGTGTCTAGGAAGGGATTGAGGGCCGAAAGCCCGAAGGTTGGTGGTTATTTAATTAAGGAACGTCTTTGACGGAAACCCTCCCACCAACCTTGCCCTGACCTGGCTGATTAGCTTGTGGTCAAAGTCTGCATTAAACCTCCCGTGGACAGTCTAATCAGTTAGGAGTCGTCTAGGTCATAGGTCTACCCTAACCTAGTTAGAATTTTTTCCTTTTATTTGTTTGCTTCTTTGCTTGTTTTTTCTTTCTTTTTTGTATTCTATTGTGTGATATGACTTATAATAATAATTTTTCAACTTTAATAATAATCCATATTACTCACCGAGTTCATTTTCGGATATTACCAACCCTGCATATCATGACTTTAACCAACCTAGTGTGCCGGATTGGTCTTATCCGAATCAATATAACCCATGTCCCCCATCGTATGACTACAATTTCCATAACGATTTCAACTCTTCATAGAGTCAGTGGGGATTCACCTACCCCGAGCATAATTTTCAACCAACTTGTCCCCCTTATCCACCTAGTCCACAATATCCCCAAGAGTCATACTCAGTTCCACCAGTCAAAAATAGAAAACCATCAATTTTGGAAAGGAGTATGCGTGAGTCCAAACAACAATCACAAAATCTGATGGACTCACAATTTCACTACCACTTCCAAGACAACACTTCATCTTTTCATCAAAACAATGAATCCATCAATTATGAAAAAATGCTTGAAGTCATGACTCATGCTCAAAATGCTAGAAATCATGACATAGATATGATGGTCGAATCTCTACGTTCTCACCGTTTGACCAGTTCTGATGTCACTAGCCATTCTGTTAGACCCAAAGAGTTATGTAGTTTTGGAAATCAAGATTCCATTTCAGAACAACCATTTGAACTTGCCCAAACTCCAAATGAAATTGATAGTTTGGCAAGTTATCCCTTGCCTGAAATAGAACTTGAAAATGAATATGATCATGAACTAGAACTTAGTGATTCAATTTTACTTCCTGATTCAATAATGACTCCGGTATCTACACCTGATTTCAATCTTTTTCCCGAGTCAATATTGGATCCTGTGCCAATTCATCATGAAATTGAATCACCCATCTTTGATGATCATATTGAGCTTGACCAATTTTATAATCTTGAAATCCCATTGATAAATTGGCAAGTTCTCATTTTTTTAATATTGAACTCAATAAGATATGTGACCTAGATTCCCAAATCTGTGATCCAGTTCAACTTTTTGAATCAATATTGACTCCTGTTTTATTACAAACTTGAGTAATATTTTCGAGTCAGTTTTGATTCCCCCACCTATCATTCATGAACTTGAATCACCAACATTAAGTCACATTCCATTGTTGGAAAATAATTGTGGACTTGAGTTTCAATTTCTTTGCTTGGACCCAATTCCTGAACTTATTTCGACTCCTGAACCTTTACTTGACTTAAGTCACCTTCCTGAGTCGGTATTAGTTCCTGTCCTTCCTGAGTCCAAGTCAACCGTTCTATCATTTCATACTCCATTCTGAGACGAGGTGGTTGAAAATTTTGACTCCGAGATTAGTTATGGAATATGGAAATTAGATGGGGTTAAATATTTAATAAAGATCCTTTATGGATACATCTTTTAATGGGTATATTAGTGAAACTTCTGGTGGGTTCCTCCGAACCCAACAAAAAGTCGACTGGGCCGCGTTTCGTGGACCAATCAGACCACCACCGAACCACCACCTTAAGGTAAAACTTTCCTTCCCTTTCTTCTTTTTCATGCATCTATGCATTAATTCATACATTGAGGACAATGCATGAGATAGGTGTGGGGGAGGGTCTAACATAGCTTAGGTTTTCTTTTTTTATTAAAAACTTTTTGAAAATAGAAATAATATTTTGACATATTTTTTGTAAGAAATTAAGTTAATTTTAAGGAATAGGAAAATCTAAATTCGGATTTCTTATACTTGGTCAAAATATGATATTTTGTTTGATTTTTAGGGTTAGGAAGAAATTTGTCAAAGTAATCTAGTCTTGATCTTTACCTTGATGAAATATGCATACTTCATACACTTACACACTTAGGGTTCAAAACAAAGATTCTTATGCCTTATTAAAAAATATAAAAAAAAAAAACAAATCTAATTATTGATTAGCTAGGTACTTTAGCCTAAGCAAGCCTTAGTATTTATGCGAAAGATAATTAGATAAGTTTGAAAGAAAAAAAAGATAAACAAATCTAATTATTGATTAGCTAGGTGCTTTGGCCTAAGCAAGCCTTAGTATTTATGCGAAAGATGACTAGATAAGTTTAGAAAAAAATATATAAAATCCTCTGATTAAGCTGGGTATTTGTGCCTAATAAAGCATAAGTATTCACGCCTAAAAGTGGTTCATATAATAAAATCCTTAGTTTTGTGGCCTTGTTTGCTCGAGTCCTTAAGTCCTTGGGGTGTCTTCTCACCCGGTGCCCTAAGACCGTTTGGTTTGGGAGTCATCGATTAAAGGCTCGTTACATGGGCAGATTAGAAAGCCTAATAGAACTAAGGAATAATACCACCAAAAATATATATATGTATAAATAAATAAGGCATAAGAGTTAGAGTTAATGAACCCTTAGTCAAAATTTTCACGATCACAAGGTGCATATGACTTAGGGTAAAGTAATAGACTAGATGAGAAGTACAGTTTGACTCCTTACTTTAATTGATAACAAATTTTTGAATAGAGACTAAGTTTAGGAATGAAAAATTCAGTTTTCCTATAACTTATAGATTGCTTAGATCTTACAATTATATTTCAAATATTTTTCTCTTTCAAAATGCCTTTCGAAAATACTAACTCTTTATTTCTCTTTCTTTATGGATTTTGTGGGTGCAATCCGCTGAAAACTCTCACGAGACAAACTCGTCCTTTATGGGAAACCTAGAGGTTTAACGGCTTGTTGCACATGCTCAGTGCAATCGCGTGACCTGCGAAAGTGGTCTAATAATCCTTAGTATAGTTTAGTTGTTTTGCTCGAGGACGAGCAAAAGATAGGTATGGGGGTGTGATTGATCGCTAATGTTGCATATTTAATATCATATGTCTATACTTATTATAGAATAAAAGCCTGCATTGTCCTAATTAATCGTTTGATTTATTTGCAGGCCCAATCTTTAAGGAGATGAAGAGAATGAGCCCAAAGCCCACCAAAATTCTGAATTAAATCAGAATTAATTCGCACTCACTGAATCAGGGCAAAATCAAGAGGTTGAAAACCGGTTGAGAAGAATCCTCTCAGAATCGATCGGTTAAAGCCAAGAATCCAAGGCCATTTCGTTAGAATCTGAGAATCAAACGAAGACACCAACTCCAGATAAAGTCAGAAGGATAAACCAGTGTGACCCACCAACAGGGTGTGGCCACCTGGCCACACCCTGGCCGTGGAAACGCGGCAAAAGCTGCGTTTCCGCAGCATTGTTGGGGAGTTAGGGGGAGCGTTTGCTCCCCCGACCTCCCCTGGATCCTATAGATTGGGTTTTTGCCTATAAAAAGGCAGTATTTGCACGCAAAATGGGACGACCATGCAGAGTTAGGATTTAGACTAGTTTTTCATTTCTTAGTTTAGGTTTTTGTTTTTCTTGTTTATGTAATTTGAGTTTTTATTTATGTAATTCAGAGGAGATCGACTTTCATCGAAGAACAAGAATGAAGCTTGAGCTAAGAGTGACAATGGTGTAAGGTTTACTTCTTTTCTTTGATCGTTATGAAATCGAATCGATGTTCTTTCTTCGTATGTACTTCTTTTTAGTTTTCTTCTACTTCTTCTTTTCTACTTCACTTTTCTTTTTGGTACAACTGTCTTCCAAGTGAGTCTAAAGCATCGAAAGAGTCTTGCTTTTGCGAGTGCCACCGATAGCTCATGACGATGGAATTGTGAGTCTCTCTGTATCATTTCATGCTTGAGTATCTTGATGATGTAATGTGGAAGAGACCAAAAATTGACTCTTATGGGCTATACGCTGATTGCCTCCAATTCAAGGTAATCGTCGCAAAGACTCAAGGTAAGCTTTTGGTGAAAAGAAGGTAAGTAATTGTTTTTATTTGTTTTCTTTTATTTCTGTAAATTAAATCACCAACACCATATCCTAAAAATCGCTTTCTTTCCCCTCATTTGTACATAATCGCTTTCATTGTTTTTCTGATTTTTTTCTCCACTTTCTATTCTACCACTTTCTTCTTAACTTTAACTATTAACTCTTTTTCATTTTCTTAACTTTAACCAAAGAAGAATCTTCGTTTTATCTTCATTAAGATTTCAATAAAGAAACGTAAACACTTCTATCGCAAAACCCTCCTTGTGGATCACGACCCGCATAGCCACTTGCTATAGCGGTAAGAATTGAGCACTTGCACATCTTCATTCTAAATCTGAAATTCTTTATTTTTGTGTGCAGGTTTAGCCTCAATCACCTCCCAGATATTTGACCAGTTAGGAGTCATCTTGATCTAGGTCAACTTTAGTATAGGCTTAGTTTTAATTTTTTCTTTCTTTTGTTTGTTTGTTTATTTTTTCTTTTTGTTTGTGATTGTTTGTGAAATGGATTTCAACAACAGTATGAATCCATATTTCTCACCAACCTCATTTGAGTTGAATAACTCCAATCCAGCGTTGAATAATATGAACCAACCAAATAATCTGGATTTGATTTATTTGACTCAATATAACCCTCTTATCTGATAACCAATATTTTCAAAATAATTTCAACTCTTCACAGAGTCGATGGGAATTCATCTCCCCTGAGTCAAATTTTCAACTTCCTTGTCCCAATTTTCATAATTTTCACAATATTCTTTCCCGATTATGCTTCATATACTCCTTTTCTAGAATAACCCATTGAAGTTGTACAAGCCATTATTGAGTCCTAACAAAACAAGATCGACTGATAATATTCACAAACTTTTCCATATCATGCTTCATATATTCTTTTTCTACAACAACCCATGGAAGAAAAATCTGAGTTAGAAAAGAGTATAGAAGCCATGCACGAGGCCGGGCTATAATTTCAGAAAATATTGGCCTCCCCAATTCCACAATATTTCCAAGATTCATACTCAATTCCGCTTCTTCGAAATGACCAATCATCAGTCTTAGACACAAGTATAGAACTCTTGCGTGAGTCTGAGTGGCAATCTCAAAATTTGTTAGACTCACAATCTTCACAATTTTTTCAAAACTAAGATTCCTACACTCCCTTTTTAGAACAACCATTTGAAGAAAAATTCGAGCTAGAAAAGTGTATAGAAATCTTGCATGAGACCGCACAACAATTTCAAAAATCTTCTATCTAGTCTATCAATAGGTTAGAAGTACAACAAAGTCAATTAGTCAACATTCATAAGAATGAAGGAACTCGCTCTTATCAATCTTTGACTAACCCAGATATCTCTAACTTTATCGATTTAGACCAGGAATCATGTTGTTTTGAAAACAAAGATTCAATTTCAGCACACCCTTTTGAACTTGACCAAAAACAGAATTTTGAGAATCATTTTGATATTTTGGCAAGTTATCCCTTTCTTGAACTTGAACATGAATATGATCCGAAATCTCAACTTGGAATTCAATTCAACTTCTTGACTCAATAATGACTCTGGTGTCTTTACTTGATTTTAATCTTTTTCCCGAGTCAGTATTGGCCTGTGCTAGTCCATCGTGAAATTAAATCACCATCTTTTATGATCAACATATTGAACTTGACTAATATCATACTCTTAAAAATCTCATTGACAAATTAGCAAGTTCTCATTTTTATGAAATTGAACTCAATCAAGAATGTGATTCAAATTCTTAAATTTGTGATCCAATTCAAATTTTTGAATGAATATTGACTTCTGTTTTGTTATCCAACTTGAGCAACATTCTAGATTCAGTCTTGATTCCCATACCTATCATTCTTGAACTTGAATCACCAATTTTAGGAAGTCATATTCCATTTGGGAAAAATGAATGTGGACTAAATTTCAACTTCTTGATTTGGACTAATTTCCTGAACAAATGTCATCTCCAGAACCTTTACATGATTTCAACAAATTTCCTGAGTCGGTATTAGTTCATGTACTTCCTGAGTTCAAATCAATCATTCCATCTTTTCACACTTCATTTTGGACGGACAAAGGTATTGAAAATAATGACTCTGAAATTATTTTAAAAATTTGAAAATTTGATTGGGTACAATTCATAATAAAATCATTCATATATACATCATAATAATGGTTATATTAGAGGGGTCTCTGGTTGGTTCTGCCAAACTTCACGCAAATTGGATTGGGTCGCATTTCGTGGACCAATCAGACCACCTCCGGAACCACCACCTTAAGATGATTTTTCTTCCCTCTCTATTTATCTCATGCATACATACATTCATGATGCATTGAGGACAATGCATGAGATAAGTGTAGGGAGGGTCTACTAACGTAGAGTTTTTAGATTATCTTTCTTTTTCACTTTTTTCAGATTTTCTTAGATTTTTTTCTTTTTGAATAGAAATTTTCTTTTTCTTTAAATACTTTTTGAAACAAGTGACAAATTTTTGATCTATTTTTAAGAAATTAAGATTTTCTTATAAATTAAGGAAGCCTTAATTATGACATCTTAACCTAGTCGAAATAATAGATCTTGTTTAAGATTATAGATTAAGTAAAAGAGATTGAGAAGATAATTTTATCTTGAATTTTTTACTTTAGATAGTGTGCACTTCACACTTACACATTTTTTGATGGAAACAAAGGCCTAAAATGCGATAAAGCAAAAATAAATGAAATATATATATGGTATATATGAAGAAAAATCACTTATTAAGCTGGATAACTATGCGTCAAGAAACATAATTATTCACGCTTAACGGTGGTCAAAGAAACAAATAATTCTTCAAAGTTTTGTGGCCTTGTTTACTCGAGTCCTTAAGCCCGAGGGGTGTTTTCTCGTCTGGTGCCCTAAGACTGTCTGGTCTGGGAGACATTGGCTAAACGCTCTCTGCCCGGTAAACTAGAAAGACTACGAAACCTGAGGGAAGAAAAAAGATATATATAATATATATATATATATATATATATATATATATATATATATATATATATATATATAAATGACATGATAGTTAGAGTTAAAATCTATACAATCACAAAGTGCTTATTATCCGAGTTTTATGAAGGATAAAATATTAAATCCAATTTTGAATTATTGCCTTAATAATGGCAAGATCTTGCTTCTAGACTAAGTTAATGAAGAATAATTTTTAGTGAAATTATGATGTTAGATCGGTTAAATTTTTGCAAAAATATTTCATAAACTTGTCTTCCTTTCAAAATGCATTTTCAAAATACTGACTTTTATTTTCTTTCTTTTTCGATTTTGTGGGTGTAATCCACTGAAAACTCTCAAGAGACAAAACTCCTCCTCTAGGATAATCTAGAGGTTTAACGGCTTATTGCACACACTCAATGTAATCGCGTCACCAACAAAAGTGGTATAATAATTTTTTAGTTTAGTTTTTTTTCTTTTCTTGTTTTACTTGGGACGAGCAAAAGATAAGTGTGGGGGTGTGACTAGTCTAAAATTCTACATTTTTATATCGCAATTTTCCACCAATTTATGAAGAAAATAATGCTTCTCACCTGTGTTTTGGTCTCTTTTGCAGATAATCAAGATTAGAAGAGCAAAAGGGTAATAAGAGCTTAATTAGTCCCATTTTTGGGAAATTAAATTCGGATTTCTTGGAGGCCAAGCTAAAGACTTTCTAGAAGATAAATCAAATCTAGACATTGGCGCGAATTTCACGAGAACCCGGATCCAAACACCCGAATCCAAGGATACCTAGGAGAACCTAGAGGCGAGACGTGACCACTCGCCAAAACCAGGGACCTATGTCCCTGGTAAGGCCGTGAAAACGCGACTTTTGCCTCAGTTTTGTCGTGTTTTCGTGGCAATCCTGGCGAGCCACGCGTCAATTTTTGATGCGTGGTCTCGTCTGGTCTTCTAGAATATTCTTTGCCTATATAAAGCCATGCAGAGGACCTGAGACAGGGGTTCTGAGAGCAATAGCTAAGTTTTCTCCTCCATTAGTGTAGTGTAGTGTAGGTATTCTTCCTCTTTTTTTGTATTTTATTTTCTCTTTTAGATTCATGTATTAGAGCAGAGAGATTCAGAGAGAGAATAGAGAGATTGATGTAATAATGGTGATAATCTATGTAATCTTCCTCCTTTCTTCAATGGTTTCTTCTCTAACATCTAACATGACTAGTTAGCTGTCATTTCATGGAAATCTAACTACTACCACTAATCATTTAACCTCTTCTTGATAATCCACATGAATTTTATAGCATCTACAAGATCTTGTTCTTATAAAAGCCATTGATGGCTCATGATGATGAATTCTAACATATAACTTGCTAACTTGCTAACCAAGCTAACTCTCTCTTATTTCATGCTTGCTTCTAATGGTTTTGATGATGTAACATTTGTATTAGCTTGCTCTTAATGTAAGTTTTGAATGGGAGGAACCATTTTATGTGCCATACTTTGTATCGTCTCTTGAAGACAAGGATTACGGATGGCGAAGGATCCATGTGAGACAACTATTACTAAGAGGTTAGCATGATTAGTGGAGCATTTAGTAGTTAGTTGCCATGAATCTTCTTCTCTCTTTAAATAAAAATTACCATTTTTATTTCATGTTGGTTTCATCTCCTATTTATTTTACTTCTTCTTTTCTTTTTTTTGTTTTTAAAACCACTTTCCAAACCTTTCTTATTTCATTTTGTTTTATCTTATTTTTGTTTTCGTGTTTGCTTCCACCATTCACAACCATGTCTCATTTGTTTTCACTTCGCCGATTTTATCGCCTTCTCCACCTATCATTCTTGATTTCTTTTCTTTCCTTTTTCCCATTCTTTAATAAAGATGAACTTGTTAACATAACACATGAACGGACCGTTAATGCTTCTATCACCTCCCGTCCCTGTGGATTCGACCCGTTGAGCCAATGCTACAATGGAAGTTGATTGAGTTAGACCTACACACAAAATACCAAATTTCAGAACTAAGAATGAAAAGTACAAGTTACTCAATTCTACCGCAATAGTAAGTGGCTATGCGGGTCGTGATCCACAAGGAGGGACTAGCGATGGAAGCTTTTCTAGCAAGTTCTCTTTTATGCTACCATTAATGGTTAAAGTTCTTCTTTAGTTTCTTAGAAAGAAAATAAAAATAAATTACAATGAAGTTAGGCAAAAAGTGAGAGATTGGGAGATGGAGAAACTAGAAATGATATGTACAAAGAAATGGAAAAGGAGTGATAAAAGAAGTGGGTGTTGTTGGTGTTGGTGATCTAAACTAAAGAAATAAAAGAAAAGAAAGAAAAGATTAAAGAAATACTTACCTCCTTTGGTTCATGACTTACTTGGAACTCTTGCATGTTCTACCTTACTTCCGAGGCGTCCAACGCATAAGCCATAAGATCGAGCTCGATCTCATTCGCATTATATATCATCAAGACGAACAAGAATGAAATGATACGGAGTCTTGAGGAGGAGAACGTCATCATGAAATATCATTGGCCTCACACAAACATTGTTATACTGATGCTTCTAGATTCACTTGAATACTCATCATAACCAAAAAGAGAAAAGAAGAAAGAAGAAGAGGAAACAAAAGTAAATACAAACATAAAAAATTACCTTTTATTGCTTGTAGAAACGATAGAAGAAAGGAGGAGGTACATCAGTGTCACTTTCAACATAAGTCTCTCTCTCTTACTTACATGAATCTCAGTCTAAACTATACTTACAAAGAAATAAAAATTACATGAAAAGAAAATAAAAACCTACACTACAAAGAATGAAAAACTGGACAAAATCCTATCTCTGCATGATTGTCTCCATTTACAGTGAAATACCTGCCTTTTATAGGCAAAAACCCAGAGGGAGAGGCGTGAGAAGATAGGGGGAGGAAACGCTCACAAAGCTACGAAAACGCGGCTTTGGTCGCGTTTTCGCGGCCAGGGTGTGGTCAAGTGGCCACACCTTGTTGGTGGAATTCCCCGGCTTCGCGATTGATATTTATCTTCAGCTAGATTTGCAGTTTAAGTCCAGGATTTTGACGAAATGGCCTTTGATTTTTGGCTTCAACCGCTTGATTTGGGATGATTCATTTCAATCAGTTTTCAACCTCTCTGATTTGCCAAGATCTGCCCTGATTCACTGATTTCGAATTTATTCTGATTTAATTCAGAATTTGATGGGCTTTTGGGCTCATTTTTCTTCACTCTCCTTTAGGAATGGGCCTACAAATAAATTAATAATAATTAGGAACAAGTAGAGTTTATTTAATAATAAGTGTGAGAATATGATAATAAATATGCATTCTTAGCGACCGATCATACCCCATACCTATCTTTTGCTCGTCCTCGAGCAAAACAACTAAACTATACTAAGGATTATTAGACCACTTTCGTAGGTCACGCGATTGCACTGAGCATGTGCAACAAGCCGTTAAACCTCTAGGTTACCCCTAGAGGACGAGTTTTGTCTCGTGAGGGTTTTCAGTGGATTACACCCACAAAATCCGTAAAGAAAGAGAAAAAAATGTTACTAATTTGAAAAGACATTTTGAAAGAAAAAATTTGAAATATTATTGTAAGTTTTAAGTAATCTATAAGTTATAGGAAAACCGAATTTTTCATTCCTAAACTTAGTCCCTATTCAAAAATTTGTTATCAATCAAAGTAAGGAGTCAAATTGTACTTCTGATCTAGTCTATTACTTTACCCTAAGTCATATGCACCTTGTGACCGTGAAAATTTTGACTAAGGGTTCTTTAACTCTAACACTTATGCCTTATTTATTTATATATATATTTTTGTGGTATTATTCCTTAGTTCTATTAGGCTTTGTAATCTGCCCATGTAACGAGCCTTTAATCGATGACTCCCAAACCAAACGGTCTTAGGACACCGGGTGAGAAAACACCCCAAGGATTTAAGACTCGAGCAAACAAGGCCACAAAACTAAGGATTTTATTATATGAACCACTTTTAGGCGTGAATACTTATGCTTTATTAGGCACAAATACCCAGCTTAATCAGAGGATTTTTTTTTATAGTTTTTTCTCAAACTTATCTAATCATCTTTCGCATAAATATCAAGGCTTACTTAGGCCAAAGCACCTAGCTAATCAATAAGTAGATTTGTTCATCTTTCATAGATATATTTTTTTTCTTTTTCATTTTTATAAGGCATAAGAATCTTCGTTTTTGAACCCTAAGTGTGTAAGTGTATGAAGTGTGCATGTTTCATTAAGGTAAAGATCAAGACTAAATTACTTTGACAAATTTTTTTCCTAACTCTAAAAATCAAACAAATAATCTTATTTTGATCAAGTTTAAGAAATACTAATTTTGATTTTCCTATTCCTTAAAGTTGACTTAATTTCTTACAAAAAATATGTCAAAATATTGTTTCTATTTTCAAAAGTTTTTAAAAGTAAAGAAAATGTTAAATTTTTTTATTTTAATAAAGAAAAACCTAAGTTATGTTAGAACCCTCTCCCACACCTATCTCATGCGTTATCCTCAATGTATGAATTAATGCATAGATGCATGAAAAAGAAGACACGGAAGGAAAATACAACCTTAAGGTGGTGGTTCCGGTGGTGGTTTGATTGGTCCAAGAAATGCGGCCCAATCGACTTTGCATGGAGTTCGGAGGAACCCACCAGAAATCTCTCTAATATAACCCACTAAAATGATATATACATGAAGGATTTGTATTAAAAATTTGACCCCATCTAATTTTCAAATTCCATAATTGATTTCGGAGTTAATTTTGTCGACCGCCTTGTCCCAAAATGGAGTGTGAAGAATGATTGACTTGGACTTAGGAAGTACGAGAACTAATGCCGACTCAAAAAAGTGACTTAAGTCAAGTAAAGGTTCAGGAGTCGAGATTGTTCAGGAAGTGGGTCCAAATCAAGAAGTTGAAACTCAAATCCACATTCATTTTCCCACAATGGAATGTGACTTAAAATTGGTGATTCAAGTTCAAGAATGACAGGTTTGGGAATCAAAACTGACTCTAAAATATTACTCAAGTCAGGTAACAAAACAGGAGTCAATATTGATTCTGGAATTTGAACTGAATCACAAAATTGAGAATCTAGGTCACATTTCTCATTGAGTTCAATTTCATAAAAATGAGAATTTGACAATTTGTCAATGGACATTCAAAAGTATCAAATTGGTCAAGTTCAATATGCTGATCATCAAAGATGGGTGATTCAATTCATTATGAATTGGCACGGGATCCAATGTTGACTCAGGAAAAAGATTGAAATCAGGTGAAGACACTGGAGTCATAATTGAATCAGGAAGTAGAATTAAATCTCTAAGTTGAGGTTCATGATAATATTCATTCTCAAGTTCATTTTCAGGAAAGGGATAACTTGCCAAAATGTCAATGTCACTTTCAAAATTTGGAGTTTGGATAAGTTCAAATGATTGTGATGAAATGGAATCTTGTTTTCCAAAACAACATGACTCTTCGGCTCTAACAGAATGGTTAGTGACATCAGATGGCCAAACGGTGAGAATGTAGAGATTGGACCATCATATCTATGTCATGATTACGAGCGTTTTGAGCCTGAGTCATAGCTTCAAGTATCTTTTCAAAGTTGATTGGTTTATTGTTTTGTTGAAAAGATGAAGTGTTGTTTTGGAATTGGTGGTGAAATTGTGAGTGTAGGCTGTCTAAAAGTCACTAAAAGACAAGCCGATAAAGGCAGAGTCTCAAGTTCTAGACGCGTTGGCTCGACACCCGCGTCTCAGCATCAAGGCGCGTTGGCTCGACACCCGCGTCTCAGCATCAAGGCGCGTTGGCTCGACACCCGCGTCTCAGCATCAAGGCGTGTTGGCTCGACACCCGCGTCTCAGCATCAAGGCGCGTGGGCTCGACACCCGCGTCTCAGCATCAAGGCGCGTGGGCTCGACACCCGCGTCTCAGCATCAAGGCGCGTGGGCTCGACACCCGCGTCTCAGCATCAAGGCGCGTGGGCTCGACACCCGCGTCTCAGCAATAAGACGCGTGGGTCTAAACCCGCACCTCAGTTGTAACCACCCGGATTACGGGGCCAGTCACCGCACAAGTAGCGGAAGTGGCCCCTCATTGTGGAGCATTTTAGGGGGCACGTTCACCCCTGAGACCTCTATAAATAGCCCCGTCGCTATGAAGAAGAGGTCGGATTTTTTTGGTCGGATTTTGGTCGAGACAGGCGGATCCTAAAATCAGCAATCGGCAATCAGAGATCACAGAGAGAGAGAGACCGAGATACGAGAGAGCTCAACTCTTCGTCAAGCTTGCTGCGTACGAGCTGCTATTCGCCTACCTTCTCTTTGAGAGTTTTGGTAGACAGAGCTGTGTTACTCTTTCTACCAGCCAGAGAGAAGATCGCCCGACGGTCCCGACGGTCATCCGGTCAACGGAGAACAAGACTCACTCTCCACCGCCACACGAAGAACCCAGCCTTAAACAAAGGGAGGATTCAAGACTCAACATCCTCCCTCCCTTGTAACTGGAAGGAAAAGTCTGGTTGTAATAGTTTCATTTGATTCAAGGAAATCTTTACACCATCACTATCTCTTTTTCTTTCCGGCGCATACAAGAGATGGCGACTCCGCTGGGGACTACGTTTGTCACTGAGGAGCAAATAGTGGCGCAAGATGACGTCCACCATAAGAGGAAGATGGTCGAATCGCTCGTTGTCGAGTTCGACCAGGCGAAGTACGAAGAGTTTCTCTCTTCCGGCTCTAAGAGCCCAAAGACTCGCGTCTGCCGCCGGGTCTCGACGGGGAATGGCCTCGAGGCCCGATCTGTGGCTTTCTTGAGCTCCCCTGCTGCCGACTGTGCCAAGCAAGGTACACGCGCCAACGCCTCTCAGAAGGCCCGCGTGGTCCCAGGCACATCTGCCTTTGCGACTAACCGCGTCGAACAGAACACCCGCGTCAGCTCTCTCAGGAGACCCGCGTGGTCAAAGTCCCTGGTGTCCAGCATCAGGATGTCGTTGGTCTCTCTCCACCTCCTCGACGCAATCGAAACGCTGAGCGTCGGCAGAGGAGACATGCGCGTCAGCTGCAAGTTGGAACCGTTGGTTGTCCAACTGAGGCTGGACGTGATGTACAATCTCGCGCCTTGCCCGCGCCACGTCCAGTACGTGAAATCCGCGTTTGGCGCCCCAAACGCGAGATTCCTTCAGTTAGGTCCTCTGAGGACCAACTCACCAAACGCCAAGATGAGACCTCTGCGCCTCGTCAAGCGCAAGAGGCAAGAGCCCATAGGCGTGGGGCCCAACAGCCCATCCTCTCTCAAGTGTCTCTGCTCCGACACACCAAACAGCAACGCGACAGGCGCGTTTTGTCTCAACAGAGACGCCAGACGCGCGCTGAACAGCTGCGGCGCAAGAACCGCGTCCCTGATGCCTGTGTCCAGGTTGTACAGCACATGGATGCCTCCCGTCTTCGACGTTGCGAGGCTAATCTTTTCAATCTCCCTCCCATGGATTTGAGAGATTATCTGACGAAGAAAAGAAGTGCCAATCAGGCCACTTCGTCGTGGTGCTGCCAACGGCTCATCCATATGCTCTCTGAGTGCCGTTGCGGATCAGGCGTACACCAGCAGTCTTTAGTCAGACAGCTGACCCTGATTCCTCCGTCAGCTAAAAGAAGACGCTCCCACAGAAGGAGAACCTTCTCTGACGTTGAGTACCCGGAGCTCACTGCGAATATGACAAGCAGGAGCAAGGGAAAACAACTTGCAGTCAGCTCAGACGAGTCCGAGTCTGACTCTGAACCGGAAGGGGTGTATCGACACACTCGCACCCAGACTGGGGCCATTCCCCCAATTGACTATAATGCCTTGGCCCATGGAATTAAAGTGAATGATTCTCACTCCACCGTAGCGGAATCGAGGGCTTCGAACTCTTCCGTCGAGAAGGAGACCTCCGCCTACATGACAGGCACTCCTGATGAGACGGCTAAACGTTTAGAGCAGATCCAGAAGGCACAAATGGATATGATTCTTTCTCAGCAGGAATCTATCAACTCCCTCAAGCTGGCGATTGCACAGCTGCTCGAAGACAGGAGGAGGTCCCCTCCTAAAAAGTCAAAGGGCAAAGGGAGAAAGGGAGAAAGCTCATCTTCTGAACCTTCTAGGGAGACGCGGCGATCTACTTCCGGCTCGTCCAAGTCCTCGTCGCAAGTAAAAGGCGACCAAGACCAGGGAAAGGCTCATGCTAAGAGAATGAGTCAACTGGAGCGACGTCTCGAGGCCCTTGCCAATCGCAAAGACCTCCAAGAAGTAGGAGTGGTCCGGCCCTATCCTGCCAGTGGGACTTAGTTCCATACCCTCCTAAGTTCAAGGCTCCAACCCTCCAAGTCTTTGATGGGAAGGGGTCACCCAACCAGCACATCTACTACTTCAAATCCTAAACCGGGAATGTAGTAGATAATGACGCCATCCTGGCGCTCCTTTTCATCGGCACCCTGAAAGGGTTGGCCTTTGAATGGTTTATGAAGCTCCCAGAAGGTTCTATCAAGAACTGGGGCGATTTGGAGAAGCTCTTTTTAACACGCTTCTTCGAAGATGATTCCGAAGTCACAATGCCAACCCTTTTGGCTACCAAACAGCGAAAAGGGGAGTCCGTCAAATCTTTCGTGGAAAGATTTCGGAACATGGCACTCCGGTGTCCAAGCGGTATGACCCAGGCCACCCTGGTGGAAACATGCCGCCACAATCTCCAAACCTCACTCCTTGCTCAAATAGGAGTTGCTGAAAGCCGCACCTGGAAGCAATTAGTCTAACAAGGTGAACAGGCTGAGGAGATTGTCACCCGCGTCAGAGCGGAGGAAGGTAAGCCTAGGCCGGAAAGGTCGACAAGGCGTGCGCCAGACACATCCCTCCAAACAAAGCGGAAGGATAATTTGGCAACGGAGGCCAAATCTCCCGCAAAACCTCAATCAGGCAAGGCGAGTGGCTCTTCAAGCCAGCCACGCGCCAACAAGCAATATTCCTTCAAGGAGGAACATGTCGATTCGCTCTTTAAACTACTCAACAAGAGCAACCGACTGAAGCTCCCTGAAGCTAGGCGCCCAGAGGAAGTCGGCAAGACCGACAATCCCAACTACTGCATGTATCACAGCATGTTGGGACACCCCACCAAAAGCTGCTACGTCTTTAAGGACATCCTTCAGGCTCTGATTGACGCGGAGGTGTTAAAGCTCCGACCAGAGCAGAAGAAGGTGACGGCTAATGTGACGTCGGTTCTCCAGTTCGGAAGACAACCTCCAACGCCTGCGGGGGTAACTCCTATTACAAGAGGAGAGCTGAGAGTGGTCAACACGGACCCTCACCAGCAGCAAGAGAAAGGCTTGGTACCCGTCCCTACACCTCAAGGGGAAATTATGTGGGTCCACCCTGACCTTGTCAATGAACAGCAATGGACTACTGTGACCAACAGGAAATCCAAAGGCAAGGCAAAGGCCTCATCCTGCAATGTGGTGGGTGCCTCCTCTCGAGAAGTGGAGACTGATATCCCTTCACTGACCGACTCAGAGGAGGAAACGATAGTCTTGGCCGCAGAGCCCAACCAACTGATGGCGGGAACCCGTTCAGGACAGGCGTACTTGAAACAGTACGGCGAGACGGCAGTAGCCCCTCCACAACCAACTGCGGAGCCAGTCAGGCCCTCCACAAAGCCACCTGTGGAGAAGCAGAAGGAGACTCAATTTTCTCGAGCCCTTCAAAAGGGCATCGCGGAAGGATCTACGGCACCTTACCGTTTTGATGTCCTGGCTCAGTTGGCCAACATTCCGGCACGCATTACCTTGTATGAACTTCTTAGACTATCAAAGTCGACCAGAGAAGCTCTGCAAGAAGTCTGGCAAATGCTGAGGTCTTCCTGACCCAGGTGCCGAAGGAGGAAGATGTAGAGGATTGCCTCCACACCTCCCAGAATGCCCCCTGCATCACCTTCACGGCAGATGATATGCAGGTGAAAGGGAAGCATGATCGACCCCTGTACTTCACAGGGTATATTGGATCGTCCGAGGTGAACCGCATCCAGGTAGATCCAGGGTCCGCGTTGAGCATCATGCCTCGCCGGGTCATGCAACATCTCGGCATTCCTACCCATCGTTTGAGCCCCACCCAGACGACTATCTATGGGTTCAATGCCAACCAGACCCGTCCGATGGGGAAGATTAAGCTCAGGTGTCAGATTGGAAGCCTCAAGTCGGAAGTGACATGCTACATCATCGACGCCGACACTTCCTACAATCTATTGCTGGGACGACCGTGGATTCACCGCAACTCCATCGTTCCCTCCACTCTCCACCAAGTCATGAAGTACATTGACGGGAGTGGAAATGTGCAGACGTTGATCGCCGAAAGGTATCCGTTCAAAGGGGTCGAGAATTATTTCACCGACTCTTTGCTGTACCAGGATCCGGTGGAGACGGATGAAGCCCCACAACCAGAGGAGCCAGACTCTGGTAATGAGGCTGACACTGAGCCTGAGAAAGAAGAGTGCCTGTGGGAGTTAGAACCACTTGTAACGGGCACTAATAAGCCCGATGTCGATAATACCACCAATGATGTAGGCGGTTGGTATATTAATGAAGATTTAGATTTTGCGTATTTTTCTGTGTGTGCTTCTGATTCAATACCGTCAGATACTAGCACTGATATAGATGACGATCTCTGGTCGGCAATGGGTGCCTTAACATCATTGCATGTACCAGTGAAATCGTCCTTCGAGACATACCAAGACAATGGTAATGCGCAAGAATCTATATTTATGGTTCCAGCAAGACGGAAAGGCCAAAAACCAATCCTTTTGGGTGAATCTCGTCTGAACCAACGCCCCGCGAAGAATCGGAAGGCGAGGAAGAATCCCCTCAGTTCGATCATTACGAACCAAAAGCGCTCAAAATAATGAGATGCATGGGGTACGACCTGACCAACAAACCCGGGTTGAACTTCGGCAAAGGAAGGAGGACGTTGCTTCAATCCTTTGTGCCGAAAGGGAAGGCCCCGATTATTATCATCAGACGCGCCGGGGGTTGGGCTATGTATCAACTCCGGTCCTATCAGCCTCCGATTCTCAAGAATCGTCGAGCAACGATTACTCTTTAGACACATCATCTTGGGAGTCAGATGTCAGTGTCGGCAACATCTTCAAGGAATTTTCAGTGAACATGGTTTCGACAAGCCACCTGGAAGACGGGGATGAAGAAATGATCCAATCTGATATAGATCCTTGGATCAAACATTTAAATACTCTTTGGGATACCCGCTTTGAACAGCGCGAGCCACCCACAGAAGACAAGGTTGTTCAGATCAACCTAGGAGATGAGGCTAACCCTACGCCCATCTTCATAAGTGACGGCCTGTCACCTTCAGAGAAGAAAGATCTAATATCTCTTGTGCAAGAGTATATAGACGTCTTTGCTTGGAATTACGAGGACATGCTTGGACTTGATCCTCAAGTGGCCATGCACCGCCTCAACATCAATCCGAACGTAAAGCCTATCAAACAACAGCAGCGACGGTTTTGTCCAGAAATAATGGAGGCAATTCAATCAGAAGTCAGAAAACTTATTGATTCTGGCTTCATCAGGGAAGAACAACATCCCGACTGGGTAGCCAACATCGTCCCCGTCTCCAAGAAGAACGGGAAAATCCGGATTTGCATCGACTTCCGCGACCTAAACGAGGCCTGTCCCAAAGACGAATTCCCATTGCCAATCACAGATGTCATGATTGACAACACTTGTGGATTCGAACGAATGTCCTTCATAGATGGATTCTCAGGATACAATCAAATCAAAATGTATCCTGATGACGAAAAGCATACCTCCTTCAGAACACCTCTAGGGGTATATTGCTACACTGTCATGCCCTTCGGACTGAAAAATGCAGGGGCAACATACCAAAGGGCCATGAACACCATTTTCCATCAGCAGATACGCAAAATGGTGGAATGTTATGTTGATGACATCGCGGTAAAAAGCCGCACTAAAGGTGATCACATAACGGACCTGAAGGTGGTCTTCGACATCATGCGGGCTCATCAATTGAAGATGAATTCCACAAAGTCCTTCCTGGGGGTGGCCAGTGGCAAATTCTTAAGATTTGTTGTAACATCCACCGGAATTCACTTGGACCCGGAAAAGGTTCGCGCTATCCAGGAGATGCAACCTCCGAGAAATCTCAAGGAACTCAGGGGATTGCAAGGACGATTGGCGTACATCCGTAGGTTCATCTCAAACCTCTCCGGAAGATGCCAACCCTTCACTAAGCTAATGAAGAAGGGTGTCTCGTTCATTTGGGACGACGCTTGCCAACAAGCGTTCGAGGAAATTAAACAATACCTCACCCAACCACCAGTCCTGGCAGCTCCGGTATCCGGAAAGCCTTTCCTGGTTTCTGTCCGGGCAATGGATCATTCTTTAGGAGCTCTACTAGCTCAGAATGATGATCGAGGATAAGAGCAAGCAATCTACTATCTGAGTAGAACAATGATCGGAGCCGAACATCGGTATAACCCGATCGAGAAGGAATGTTTGGCACTGGTGTTCGCTATCCAGAAAATGCAACACTATCTGGTAGGCCAAACTATAAACATCATATCAAAAGTCACCCCCTGAGGTTACTTATGACTAAACCTTCATCGTTAAATGGCCGACTGGCAAAATGGGCCATATTGCTCTCCCAATATGAGATGCGCTTTTTACCACAAAAGACCATTAAGGGACAAGTAGTCGCGGATTTCCTAGCTGAGCACCCAGATCCGAGGGCAGCCAAAGTCTACGAGGATCTCCCAGATGAAGTTGCTGAAGTCTGCCTGACTCAGACATCGTTCGAAAGTCAAGTATGGCAACTTTTCTTCGACGGTGCATCAAGAACAAGCCCGAAGGGACACGTAGTAGCAGGGGTAGGAGTAGTACTCGTATCCCCACAAAATTATGTGATTCCCCGAGCTGTCTCATTAACTGAGCCTTGTTCCAACAATGTGGCGGAGTACAACGCTCTTTTGATTGGGATGCAATTTGCCGATGAGATTGGCGTTAAAAATCTCGAGGCATACGGCAACTCCAAGCTCATCGTCAGCCAAGTTCGCGGGGAGTACGAAGTCAGACATGAAGACTTAGTACCCTATTACAACGCGACTATCCGCATGGCCGAGGGGTTTACAAGCTTCTACATCGACCATATACCGCGCAGGCAAAATGCGAACGCAGATGCACTCGCATCCCTGGCTGCCTCCTTAGCTCTTCCAGCTGGAGCAATGGAGAAGATATTCGTCTACAGCCACGACCTGTATTGTCCGAGAAATGCTCTCGAGGACTATCAGGAGTCAACGGGAGGTCGTCACTGCGAAGAAGCACTTGAAGCATCAACCGGTCCAGAGCTTAGAGACTGGCGATTCCTCTACATTGATTTCGTCTTATACGGCATTCTGCCTGAAGACACCAGAGAGGCGGCTGCCATTAGAAGGAAAGCCCCCAAATTCTATTATAATGCGATTACGCGAACATTGTATCGTCGATCGCATGACGGGATCTTGCTCCGGTGCCTCTCACCAAAGGAGGCTCAAGAGGTATTGAAAGAAGCCCACGACGGCATGCGTGGAGCCCATCAACCTGGCCCAAAACTGGCACATCGACTCCAAAGATTGGGTTACTACTGGCCCAAGATGATTGCCGATGCCGTCACTTATGCCAAGAGATGTCACGCCTGCCAAGTGCACGGCGATTTCATCCACCAAGCACCAGGGTACCTCCACTCTACGGCCTCTACCTGGCCATTTGAAATGTGGGGCATGGACGTGGTTGGTCCTATCAGCCTACCATCATCAAAAGGACATCGGTTTATTTTGGCAATAACCGATTACTTCTCTAAGTGGGCTGAGGCCATTCCCTTGAAGGAAGTCAAGTCGTCGAACGTGATCAAGTTCGTGAAACACCACGTTATTTACCGTTTCGGTGTACCTCGGCGAATTGTCCATGACAATGGGCCTCAGTTCATCAGCCAGGCTTTCCAGAGATTCTGCGCTAAGTTCAGAATCCAGAGTGTGTCCTCAACGGCATACTATCCTGCCGCTAATGGCCTCGCAGAAGCTTTCAACAAGACTATTGGCAAGCTTCTCAAAAAGTTCGTCTCGAAAAGTCAACGAGACTGGGACGACAAGTTGGGTGAATGCTTATGGACTTACCGCATAACTGTGCGAACCCCAACTAAAGCTACGCCATTTTCTTTGGTCTATGGGTGTGAAGCCGTGCTCCCACTAGAGATCCAAATTCCATCTCTACGCGTCGCCTTGACAGCGGAGATGACAACAGAGGAGAAGCATCGACAGCGACTCCAGGAACTGGAGGCCTTAGATGATAAACGTCTGCAGGCCCAACAGCAAATCGAGTTCTACCAAGCTCGAATTACCAGAGCCTTCAACAAGAAAGTTAAAGTGCGAACCTTCAAGAAAGGCGATCTTGTCTTAGCCGTCAGAAGACCCATGGTAATGACGCACAAGACAAAAGGAAAATTCCAACCCAAATGGGAAGGACCATTTGTAGTAGAGTCAGTCTACTCAAATGGGTCATATCGCCTCATAACTTCGAATGGCGATACACTTATGATGCCGATCAATGGCAGGTTCCTGAAGAAATACTATCCTTAGACGGTATTCTCCCGCTGATCAAGTTAAAAGTACACCTCTGATCAAAGTAAGAAGAATTTCTTCATTATAACATCCGACGCCCCCGACGGCTAAGGATACAAGAAAATGCTGGCTTCTAAGCCCAACATAAGTCTTCGACAACTCATCATGCTGAGGGGAATAGCATGGCTAGCCCAACTCAAACGGTAGTTGGTAAAGGCACCTCAAATCCGTTGACAGCTGAGGGTTTGCTAAAAATCCTGAGTGGACTTGGCTCCACTCCTTCCTCCAAAATCCCTTACCAATTCTCATATACAGAATGGTAGGTCTACAAAATACAACCATTACTAAGTTAACACTATACCTCTGGTAATGGAAACTTTTCAATATTCCTTGTCGAGTACAAATTTTGTTTGTCAACTCTACACGGAGTATCGAACTTTCAAATTTGCCAAGTTAATACTATACCTCTGGCACTTCAAATTTTCACTTGTTAATTCTCACCAATAGAATGACAGGCCCTCAAATTACTCTTATCATGAGTCAATCTTTGTCAAGTTAATATCACACCTCTGACAAATTACTGTTAAAGTTTAACACCACACCTCTGAATAGTAATCAAGTTTCTGCCAGGTTTAATATTACACCTCTGACAGTCACTTTTCTTCAGACTTCCACACCGAAGCTGAAATGGATGATGCTAAGTTAACACCACACTTCTAGCATCCAAGTCATTGCTAAGTTCAACAATACACCTATGGCCATGACTTTCCCTCGGACTTCCTTATGCAAGCCGAGATGACCAATGCAAAGTTCAACATTACACCTCTAGCATTACCCTCACTGTCAAGTTAAACATTACACCTATGACAGTGACACTTCTGAGTTAAGTTAATATCACACCTCTGACTCACATCCTTGTCAAGTTAACATTACACTTCTGACAAGACCACTTTCAACCCGTTAAGTTAATATCACACCTCTGACGGTAACAAACTTTCCTAGATTCCCCACGAGTCTAGTCCTACTTGTTATTCTCTTCAACAGAATAACAAGTCTACCTAAAAACATTGTTAGGTTAATACTACACCATCAACAGTGTTTCCATCAAATCCCCAGTTGAGCTCAATCAAGTTAATCCCAAACACTTGATAAAAGTTCACCCTCCCTGGGGGTACCAATTCTACTTGTCACTTTCTCTTATAAAGTGGCAGGTCCATAAAAAATTTCATCTCTGTCAAGTTAATATTACACCTCTGACAGTATCATGAGAGTTCCTGAAATAGGATCTTTCTCCACAAAGTTTGACTTATTAAAATTACCATCATAATTTTGACAAAGTCAAAGACTCTTTGCTTCTATGCGTCTAACTGAAGACAAAAAGTTCAAGACAATGAAAGAGGCAAAAAGAGAAGTGTCACTTTTATTTATTTCCAGGCATATGAAAGTGATACAAAAACGCTCTCTTATACAATAAGATTGAGTGCTACAGTTAAAACACTCTCTTATACAATAAGATTGAGTGTTACAGTCAAAACGCTCTCTTACAATAAGATGGAGTGTTACAATTAAGGAGTACAAATAAGTCCTCTCTCTCTCAGAGGTTGCACTCACTCCTTGAAGCCGCATCTGATTCCAAGTACAGGATGGTGCATGATGTAAACATCGAAAGAGCCCTAGCTGACTAAGCTAAGAGCAATGGTGTTCTTGAGGTCCGGTGGCAGCAGAAAGTCCTGCAACCCTTCATTCATGAGCATCTCTTTCCCCAGCAGGCCATCCAGCAGACATGGAAAGTCCTCGATGTCACTTCTGGAATGGGAGAGGAAGAGGATCCTATCTGCCGCCGTGTCCACCGTAACCTCCTCGCCGCCATACTTACCCTGACCATCTCTTACCAGTAGGTATGATTGGTGCAGTGGATCTGAAGAGACCTTGGCGAGAGTCGAGTCCTCGTCAGGGACATAATATATTCCCTTGTGGACGACGAGGACCATAATATATTCCCTTGTGGATGAACATCGAACAAGTTCGCCGTCCGATATATTCTCCCACGGACTTGGCGAACATGAAGAAGAATGACCAAGCCTACCTGCAAAAAAGCAAACAGGGAATCAGACAATTCAGAGCTTAGTACACTTCAATAGAAGAAAACTAAGTCATAGACGCGGCTATTTTCAAAGACCGCAGACACGGGGATGATCCGCGCAGCGAGCCAGATTCCTGCGACAATAAAAACAGACGCGAGCGAGACTGTGATACACACAGAATGCAAACGCGACTTAACTCCACATCCGCGTCTAAGATACAAGGTGCGCAGAGAATCAGACGCCGAAAATTGCCATCTCTCTGTTAAATGAACAGGAGTTGCAAAATTCGAGTCTGAAACCTTCAGCCCGAGTTGGAATTCATCCAAGTCAGTGGCCTTAAAACGCGAGCTTCATGAACAAAGTCAGCGCCAAGTGCCAAAGACTTCTGTACTCGCGTCCAAGGAAGTTTAAGTCGGCGGCGCAAATTCCAGAAGGAATGCACCAACCACGACTTCACAAGAAGGTCCAGATGATATCTCTTTAAGAGGTATACTAAAATTCAAACTTGGTTGGATCTAAAATGTCATGGTAAGTGGGCATGGCATACCGCAGAAGCCTCTATTAAGAGTTGAACTATCTGCGTTGAGGCGCGGACGTAAAGAGTGCTCAAAGAGACGCTTCCTACCATTGAAATCACTTGACAGTGGTAATCCATTGAAGAGACCAAACAGAAGCATGAAAGCTCTGGGTCATCTTCATCCACAGAGGCACCTTCATCCATGGAGGCAAACCCCTGATAGGGTCCTTGAAGGGAGAAGGCAGAGTCCCTCAGAGTACTCGCTCTTAAACAGAGCACGGTCTAAGCAGCCGCTATTAAAGAGAGGGGGTGAGTCCTATTTATAGGCAACCCCTGATAACGGTCATTAATGGTTCATTAATTAAAACCGCCGGCCTTAATGACCGCACGACCGTCAAAGCCCAATAGGAGGCTGACGCGTGGAACGCCGCTTCGGGAAGCGTCACAGACGCTGATCTCAAACCGTCAGCGCCGGTTTTGCATTAAAGGGCATTAATGCCCAAGTCCAATGAAAAACCGACGCGTGGACAACTGCTTCGGGAAACAACGGATGACCCGGTTTCCCAATCGTCAGCGAAGACTTGACGTTCAATCGTCAGCGAAGACTTGACGGTCAAAGATCTCATAAAATCTTTAAGTCAGGCTGCATTAAACGCAGATGGGAAAGCCGCGTTCGGTTGCATTAAACGCAGATGGGAAAGCCGCGTCTAAGAATCCGCGTCCCCTTTCTCAAATTAGAAGGCGTTCACCCGCGTTTTAGAAGAGCGTCCACGTGACTCAAAGTCGCGTCCCTTCAGCAAACGGGGCCCTTTCTAAGGGAAAGCACTTAGTCCATTCTGAGATTAGTGGAAAATACACAAGGCTGCGTCCCTCGCATCCGCTCAAGTCGCGTCTTCATTGACAGGACAAATTCGCGTTACTCAAAGCCGCGTTTGTCCCCACGGATCAATGCCGCGTCTCATCAAAAAGGACTTAGTTCTATCTGAGTTCTTATGAACTGATGACCGCGTCTCCCTATGGATTGACGCTTCGTCTCATCAAAAGGACTTAGTTCCACCCAAGTCCCTATGAACCAATGCCGCGTCTCGTCAAAAGGGCTTAGTCCTGCCTAAGGTCCTATGGGTCGAACGCCGCGTTTCATTTAAAGAACTTAGTCTCACCTAAGTTCAGCATTCACAGTCAGTTAATCAAAGATTGTGATCAACAGGGGGAATTCATCCACAGCAAGGCAGCAAAAGAGGTGGAACCAAAAAAAAAACTTCAAAGACTTTTATTATATCAAAAATGATAAAAGTTAATACAAAACACTCTTAGTGAACAGAGTGTCCTTTTCTAAAAAAAAAAGAAAAAAGAAAAGGCTACAAGTCCTGGTCTGCCAAAGAACGGATTTGCTCTCTAAGGCGATGTATCTTATGTTGGCGCGCCTTCTCAACCTCCATGAGAGCTCGGGCTCGCAGATCCGTTTCAGACAAAAATCCCTACGCTTGCACTCGGAGGGATTCCAGCTCGGATGAACGAACAGAGAGGTCCGCTTCAGCTGCGCCTTGGCAACCTCTAACTCCGCTAACCTCTTTTCAGAGGTAGCAAGCCTCTGTTCGTTGAAGACGATCATGGCCTCAGCTCTGGCTATAACAGCCTGAGAGTCAAGTATAGCCTGCTTTGCGGCCCGTATGATCGTCTCTGACTCCTCGGACTCAATCGCCAGCCTTTGGTGATCAGCCTGGACACGTTCAAGAAGGCGAGTGTTATCGGCTATCTTTTCCTCCACCTCTTTTCGCTCCTGCTCTTGAGCGACAAGGAGGCTATTCAGCGCTTCTTGGGCTTCATGAGACGAACCGGCATCGTCCTCCAGGGATCGAAGCTCCCTCAGGTGCTGTCCCAGCTAATCCACCAGCAGCTGACTTGCCTGAGCTAGCGAAGGGCCTCCGGCCAATTTGATGTTCTCGACCTGGTTCCCGAGAAACATCTGGGCGAACTCAAGGGAGCTACCCCTAGTCAGGACTAAGTCGATGCATGTTCGCATCGAGCTAAGGAACTGCTGCACCGCCTGGCGTGTCAAAAGCTCCATGATATCATCATCCGAAGTGCTCCCCGATCCCCTTGTTGGCGCAAGAGTCGAGCTGACCACGGATACGGCAGGAACAAGAGCAGTCAATGGCGCTTCTGGGGGTACCACCTCTGCAGGAACCGCCACAGCTGACGACAGGGTAGTGAGCTCGGCCTCCTCAAAAACCTCAGCGGAGGCTTGAGCCGTATGGCCTTCTGGAGGGACACTGATCGCCAGACTCTCTACCTGGGCCCCCTCAGTTCTCTCTGCAAATTATTTCAACATTAGCCATAATGGTGAAGAGAGAAACAGTCAAGACCTCAAAACTTCCTTACCAAGCTGGAGGTCCAGAAATGTCGAATCCTTGGGCGAACCCTGCAGAGTAGAAGCCTCCCTGGCTTCAGTGGTTGCCTCATCATCCCGCGGAGTGGAAGTCTCCCCGGTTTCAGTCGTTGCCTTCTCTGGAGGCATCCCGGCGGCTAGAGTCTCGACTCCCTCCGGTTGGGTCAACTCTTGCACCATCTCCTCTATATGTGATGAGGTTGCAGCCTCGATATCCTCAGCCAATCCTGCAGTATAAAAGGAGAATGATTAAAGCCTCCTCTTCATAATGAAAAGGGAGATCAGGTCAGAAGGTGAAAAGAGTACCTTCAGCAGGAGCAACCGCTGGTGGTGACGTCGTCGCCGGCTCACACCCATGTATTTCCTCCTCCGAGATATGTGAGAATTTGATCGGATCAGGAGGAGCAGGTTCGTCACCATAGTCGATCTCATCCTAAAAGTCGCTTTCCGTGTCGGATGAGGAAGATGACAGTTCAACGTGAGTGGCCTCGGTAGCGGAGCCTTGCCTCTAAACACCCCAGTGGTAGGACTGGGGTCAACCATCCGAAGACTGGAAATGAAGACAGAGGGAGACCCAGGCTGTGGTGCCTCATCCCTCCTCTGAGCTGAGGAAGACTCGGGCTGAGCTGAGAGCCCCGGAATCTCAACATCACCTCCGGTCATTATATCGACCTCGAGCTCCTCGGTCTCGTCAGTGGCGGTGGGCCTGTCCGCAAGCTCCCCTTCCTCTGTAATCCTGAGGCTCCTGCGGTGTAACCTGTGGGCATGGATTAAGGGAGTGTCATCCTTGTCCACCTCTTCCTCCCCCGGCTCCCCAACACCAGAAGGGATGTCCGTGGATCGAGAAACTGCCGCCGTCAAACCTCTTCGAACCTTCTTTGGGGCAGGCTCAGCAGTGGAAGTAGAGCCTTGACGACGCTTGCCCACCGCCTGTCGAGCCCTGGCTGGTCGCGGCTCCGCCCTAGTTGGTCGAGGCTCCGCACTTGTTGGTCGCGACTCCTCCCTTGTTGCTCGCGGCTCCTCCCTTGACCTTCTCCCGACCTCCCTCAGAGCCTTCAGATACTGCTCAACGCCTCGCGAGCGTTTCCCGGACCCCGACTTTGCTTCGAGATTTGCATTGATACTCTCAATGCATGAATACTCCAGAACAAAGTATGGTGTCTGGTTGACCTGGAAGTACCAGGTGCAGAAGCTGAAGCTCATACGGCATTTTGGCCCTTCGATAGGCAAGCAGAAAGTTGCTTCTGTCCCTCCGGCCACGCTGTAATACCAAGCCCGAGCACCTTCGAACAAATTCCCGTCGAAGGCGAGTTGGGCATTGGGATTGCCAACGTAGAGTTGATCATAGCCGAACTGACGGGCAAAACGACTCGGCATATACGGCTCGATCGTGCATGAAGTCCCTTGTCGGAAGAGCACATACCCGGGCCGGATATTGACCAACCACCAGAAGACTCCCGCGGACAGCTTCGTGAAGTCATCTGGGCCCGCAGAATCAGTAAATAGATCCCCGAAAGATGCACCAGGGATCTCGGGAAGCAGCGGTTCAGCTGGTAGTTCGTAGCATCTGAAATGCATTTCCGGACGTAATATATGTAAAAATTACGCCAGTCCGAACTCTCCAACCGCTGCACGAAAGGGACAAAACCCTCATTCCAGGGCACCGACGTCATCAAGGAGGGACAGTGCATCACATACCAAGCCATCAGGTATGTGTATGGCAGCTCGACCCGAGGGTTGGGGCGTTTCACCGTCGGCTTCCCCTCTGCATCAACGATCGGCTTCCCCTGGGAGTCGACAGCCTTTCCCGCCTCACAGAAGTTGTGGGTTAACGCCTGCAACCCGCTCTGAATGCCAGCCGCCATGGCCGGGAGAAGGGCTACGGGTCTACCATAGGCCAGGAGCACCGCCGGATACACTACATCGGCGACAATGACTTCGTGTGGCAGCGTGGGCACCACACAGCGCTTCAACCACAGCATCAAGAAGGCCGCCAACAGTGTTCGATCGGAGATAGGAATCCGGGCTTGATTATGAAAGCTTTCGAAAACCATATCAGGTTCGAAACCGTTCTCGTTCGAAACTGTGGTGTAGAAGCCTTCAGGAGCCTGGGTGATCCTGTCTTCAATCTCCTCGTCGAGCTGGGAACCAGTCGGGTGACCGGATGGTCTTTCTTGTTGACACCGTTAAACAAGTAGCTGGCCCAAGACAGCTGCTTGACTCCTCCCGAGCTCAAAGTGGTTAGCTGGCCGCAAATATGAAAGTGGCATAACACTTCCCAATAAGTCTCGTACATTTGAGGAGACCTTTTCTTCATAAGGTTGAGCTCCTCGGTGGTTGGGATATATTCCTCGTAAGGAGAATCCCCTGTTGCCAGCCCCGAGACCTCATGCAACTCGTGCAGGGCAAGGCCCATCTCTCCGACCGGGGTGAAGAATGTCCCCATCAAAGGATTGTAACGCTCCAGGATCCCTAAGAAGTTCTGAGAACTCGGCTGGATTCCCCACTGCATGGCCCTGACTGCTGAATACAGCCCCACATGCTCCAGCAGATCTCCAAGACTGGCAAGGACGAAGCTCACCATCCTGTACCACCAATACTTCTCAGTGGTATGGACCCACCCGGGCGCACGAAACTCGACCGGATAATCACCCTCTACTTGCATGAACGAGTTGAGGAAAGTAGTGCCGAGTTTTGGTATCTCCCCGATTGGGAGATCAGACTTGCGCGACCCGGGGAACAGGCCGAGAACCGCCCTATCATGACTGTCATGACGGTATACCTTCTTGGAGCCCAAGTCACCGAGGGTAACCTCAGGGACGTAGCGGGAAACGTCCCATTTCATCTTCCGCGGGACGGACATGTGCTGGAGGTAAGACAGCGGGAACATCCTCTCCATGTCTGGAAGAAAGAATCTTCTATCCCCTATCTAACGAAGCCATCTATAATTTCCATCATACATGGAATAGCCGCCCTCGCCAATACGATTTCCGAAGAAGAAGGCAGGCTTCTCTAGCTTGACGCGAGCATCCGTTTGGAATGCTGCATCAGTCATAAGCGCCCGAAGGGTTGTCCTGTCAACATCAGAAAGCCTTTTCTTGCGCTCCTGTGACCAGTCAGCAGTCACAGGTACAGTCCTTTGCAGCACAAAGGTCAAATTATGGTCGGCACCTCCTACATGTCCAAAATGGCGATTCTTGGCGAGTAGGGCAGTAGGGTGTGGCACTGCAAAAGAAAAAGGCACTTGGTCAGACATCTTATCCGAAATAAGAAGAAAAAATACCAAGTGTCTGCAGTTCAAATGCAGAAGAGATACTGGACGCAAGAATTATCAAGTCCGCGTCCAGACCTGCAAATCCACGCCCAGACGCAGAAGAGATACTGGACGCAGGAATTATCAAATCCGCGTCCAGACCTGCAAATCCGCGTCAAGGTGAAAGAAACGCAAGGATCAAATCCGCGTTCTGCAAACCAAGACTTACAAAAAATTTCTAATTCTAAGTGCTTGGACTCAGGTGCCAGATTCATCAAAATCGGCAGCTGATGGCACAGAACGCAAGGATCAAATCCGCGTTCTACAAACCAAGACCGCGCCCGAACCCTTCACAATTACAAATATTCTAAGTGAAGGATCCAAAGTGCAGAGCCCACTGGCACCAGGACGTCAAACCCGCGCCTTGGTTATCAACTCAAAGACTGCGTCTGAGACCGCGTCTGAGAATCAAACCGGTTCATATCCTGTGTTAATGGTTCTCCTCCAAAAAGATGTCTTTTAGGGTTCCTCAAACTTCCAGTGATGGTGAAGTTTAACCTAAATACCTAAATGGCATTTTACCTCGGAAAACAACGCCCTGCGCAGAGGAAGCGCCCCTCTGGGCCTCGGCGACGGTCGCCTTTGAGGACGATGTGGTTGGCTTGGTCTTGGGTGCCATCGCTAGTTCGAAAATTCAGTAATGGAGATGAACCGTTCAAAAATCCAGTAACGGAGTTGAATAGTTCAAGAGATGAACAGAGAAGAAAAATTCTCTTTCTTAATTCTCTAAACAAGTGCGTTCGGAGAAGAAGAGATCTCTCTCTAACTGTTGCCTTTTATAGGCACAAGGATTCGCGAAGATACGCGGCGCGTGGCTCGATTAGTTCTGCAGCGAATCATCGCTTGACGCGTGGAGCAAATCAATTTCTCTGCAGCGAAGATCACGCACCATAGCCCTGCAGCGAGTCATCGCTTGACACGTGGAGCGAATCATTTAATGAACCAGGAAGCCCGCGCGCCAAAAGGTGAAATCCCGCCGGTTCCCCAGGCCAACTGGCAGCGCAATCATGACCCGCGCGCCAAAAGGTGAAATCCCGCCGGTTCCCCCAGGCCAACTGGCAGCGTAATCATGACATGGCACGGATTCGCACCCGACGGCCATGTCTCTTCAATGGTCGTGCCCCGTCAGCATCACCATAAATGCACCCAGAAAGTCGCGTTGCGCTCAGAAAATCGCGTCTTTATTAGAGGTGCGTCTTTCCTAAGTCCGCGTCCGTCCAAGCGGGCCTAACATCGCGTCTGCCTTATGGAAGATCAGTCGCGTTTCCATTGCCAAAAGACGCACCCTATGGAAGTCGCGTCTTTAAAGCAGTACCATCTCTGCTTTTCAAAAAAGAACCAGCGTTCAGTCCCTGCTTCTGTAAATCAGTTCAAACAGTACACTGGCACGAGCAGGCGACCAACCACTCCTGGCTTAAAGCACCCCTTGACGGACTTAAAAGCAATCGGGGAGGTTTAGACTGTGTATCTAGACACTCGACACGATCAACTCTGGTGGCTTCAAAGAGTTCAACAGTACACTCATGAAGACCAACTCCAGATAAGATCGAACCCGAAGCATTAACAGTCCAGCCAAGAAGGTGAACTCAGCTAGAGTCCAAAGTATTTCGAAATCCGTCCCAGTTAACTGCGGAATATCGAAAACTTTGGAGGGGGTTCTGTAGGCTGTCTAAAAGTCACTAAAAGACAAGCCGATAAAGGCAGAGTCTCAAGTTCTAGACGCGTTGGCTCGACACCCGCGTCTCAGCATCAAGGCGCGTTGGCTCGACACCCGCGTCTCAGCATCAAGGCGCGTGGGCTCGACACCCGCGTCTCAGCATTAAGGCGCGTGGGCTCGACACCCGCGTCTCAGCAATAAGGCGCGTGGGTCTAAACCCGCGCCTCAGTTGTAACCACCCGGATTACGGGGCCAGTCACCACACAAGTAGCGGGAAGTGGCCCCTCATTGTGGAGCGTTTTCAGGGGGCACGTTCACCCCTGAGACCTCTATAAATAGCCCCGTCGCTATGAAGAAGAGGTCGGATTTTTTTGGTCGGATTTTGGTCGAGACAGGCGGATCCTAAAATCAGCAATCGGCAATCAGAGATCACAGAGAGAGAGAGAGAGACCGAGACAGGAGAGAGCTCAACTCTTCGTCAAGCTTGCTGCGTACGAGCTACTCTTCGCCTACCTTCTCTTTGAGAGTTTTGGTAGACAGAGCTGTGTTACTCTTTCTACCAGCCAGAGAGAAGATCCCCCGACGGTCCCGACGGTCATCCGGTCAACGGAGAACAAGACTCACTCTCCACCGCCACACGAAGAACCCAGCCTTAAACAAAGGGAGGATTCAAGACTCAACATCCTCCCTCCCTTGTAACTGGAAGGAAAAGTCTGGTTGTAATAGTTTCATTTGATTCAAGGAAATCTTTACACCCATCACTATCTCTTTTTCTTTCCGGCGCATACAGTGAGTCCATCAGATTTTGTAATTTTTATTTAGACTCACGCATACTCATTTCCAAAATTGATGGTTTTCTATTTTGGACTAGTGGAAATGAGTATGAATCTTGAAAATATTGTGGACAAGGTGGATAAGGAGGATAAGTTGGTTGAAAATTGGACTCGGGGGAGGTGAATCCCCACTGACTCTCTGAAGAGTTAAAATTATTTTAGAAATTATGGTTATAAGATTGGGGGCATGGGTATATATTGATTCGGATAAGACCAATCTGGCACACTGGGTATGGTTAAAGTTATGATATGCCAGGTTGATAATATCTGAAAGAGGCTGGTGTGTAATATGGATTACCGTTAAAATTGAAAAAATTATTGTTATAAGCCATATCACACAATAAAATACAAACAAAGAAAGAAAAAATAAATAAATAAGCAAACAAAAAAGAAAAAAAATTCTAACCTAAGTTAGGGTTGACCTTTGACCTAGACGACTCCTAACTGGTTGACTGTCCATAGGAGGTATAATGCAGACTTTGACCACAAGCTAATCAGCTAGGTCAGGGCAAGATTGGTGGGAGGTTATCCGTCAAAGACGTTCTTTAATTAAGTAATCACCAACCTTCGGGCTTTCAACCCTTAATCCCCTTCCTAGACACTGATTTGGCAGGAGTCAAATTCCAACACCTTTTCCCCTTAGGATAATCTCCTAATTAAGTCTGAGATGTCCCTAGGGCCAACGTCTACTCATTTTTAGTTAGGCTTGGGTTAGTGAGTGAGGAGATTGTTTGTGGGCTAAGGGACGGTAATGACTTCCCCACCTTATCTTGTTTATAAGACAAGCCCTTAGATTAATTTAGTGCAGTGTACAAGAAAAGTAACACTTAAGCAATATAAACAATCCAAAAGTGTTCTTATACTAGATGCTATGCACACGTACTTTGCTCTAGCACTCTTCAATAGTAAATAGAAAATGTATTGAAATAGACACGTGCCTAAATGCAAAGTCTAAATCATTTTTTAGCATTTACAATCTTCATTTTACTGTTGAGGTTAGAAAGTAAATACAATGAGACAAACAAGAAAATAAATGCTACAGATATTTAAACTACACAATTCAGCCAATCTGCAGAAAATACAGGTTAGTAGTTCACTCAGTTTGCTACAGGACTGTAGCAAATCTGAGGGCTTCTTGGCTCTGCTTTCTTGAGCAGAGTCCAAGGCTACTTATATGTCCACTGCAGCAAGAATTCCTTGTTGTTAAATCTATACAAAAAACAAAGAAGACAGTTAACCAAAAATGTAAACTTTAAAGAGAATTACTTACCGTCCCTTCCGGCAACGGCGCCAAATTTTGTTTGAGTTAGACCTACACACAAAATACCAAATTTCAGAACTAAGAATGAAAAGTGCAAGTTACTCAATTCTACCGCAATAGTAAGTGGCTATGCGGGTCGTGATCGACAAGGATGGACTAGCGATGGAAGCTTTTCTAGCAAGTTCTCTTTTATGCTACCATTAATGGTTAAAGTTCTTCTTTAGTTTCTTAAAAAGAAAATAAAAATAAATTACAATGAAGTTAGGCAGAAAGTGAGAGTTAGGGAAGATGGAGAAACTAGATTTGATATGTACAAAGAAATGGAAAAGGAGTGATAAAAGAAGTGAGTGTTGTTGGTGTTGGTGATCTAAACTAAAGAAATAAAAGAAAAGAAAGAAAAGATTAAAAAATACTTACCTCCTTTGGTTGATGACTTACCTGAAACCCTTGCATGTTCTATCTTACTTCGGAGGCGTTCAACGCATAAGCCATAATATCAAGTTCAGTCCCCATTCGCATTACATCATCAAGACGAACAAGAATGAAATGATACGGAGTCTTGAGGAGGAGAACATCATCATGAAATATCGTTCACTCACACAAACATTGTTATACTGAGGCTTCTAGATTCACTTGAATGCTCATCATAACAAAAAGAGAAAAGTAAAAGAAGAAGAAGGAAACAAAAGTAAAGACAAACATAAAAAAATTACCTTTTATTGCTTGCAGAAACGATGGAAGAAAGGAGGAGGTATATTGGTATCACTCTCAACATAAGCCTCTCTCTTTTACTTACATGAATCTCAGTCTAAACTATACTTACAAAGAAATAAAAATTACATGAAAAGAAAATAAAAACCTACACTACAAAGAATGAAGAACTGGACTAAATCCTATCTCTGCATGATCGTCTCCATTTACAGTGAAATACCTGCCTTTTATAGGCAAAAACCCAGAGGGGAGAGGCGTGAGAAGATAGGGGGACCAAACGCTCCCCCTAACTCCCTAACAAAGCCGCGAAAACACGGCTTTGGCTGCATTTCTGCGGCCAGGGTGTAGCCAGGTGGCCACACCCTGTTGGTAGAATTCCCCGGCTTGACGATTGATGCTTATCTTCAACTAGATTTGCAGTTTAAGACTGGGATTTTGACGAAATGGCCATTGATTTTTGGCTTTAACCGCTTGATTTGGGATGATTCATTTCAACTGGTTTTTCAACCTCTCTGATTGCCAAGATCTACTCTGATTCACTGATTTTGAATTTATTCTGATTTAATTCAGAATTTGATGGGCTTTTGGGCTCATTTTTCTTCACTCTCCTTTAGGAATGGGCCTACAAATAAATTAAACAATAATTAGGAACAAGCAGAGTTCATTTAATAATAAGTATGAGAATATGATAATAAATGTGCATTCTTAGCGACCGATCACACCCCCATACCTATATTTTGCTCGTCCTCGAGCAAAACAACTAAATTATACTAAGGATTATTAGATCACTTTCGCAGGTCACGCGATTGCACTGAGCATGTGCAACAAGCCGTTAATCCTCTAGGTTACCCCTAGAGGATGAGTTTTATCTCGTGAGGATTTTCAGTGGATTAAACCCACAAAATCCGTAAAGAAAGAGAAAAAATGTTAGTAATTTGAAAAGACATTTTGAAAGAAAATATTTGAAATATTATTGTAAGTTTTAAGTAATCTATAATTTATAGGAAAACCAAAATTTTCATTCCTAAACTTAGTCTCTATTCAAAAATTTGTTATCAATCAAAGTAAGGAGTCAAATTATACTTTGATCTAGTTTATTACTTTACCTAAGTCATATGCACCTTGTGACCGTGAAAATTTTCACTAAGGGTTCTTTAACTCTAACTCTTATGTCTTATTTATATATATATATATTTATATATTTTTTGTGGTATTATTCCTTAGTTCTATTAGGCTTTCTAATCTGCTCATGTAACGAGCCTTTAATCGATGACTCCCAAGCCAAACGGTCTTAGGACACCGGGTGAGAAAACACCCCAAGGATTTAAGACTCGAGCAAACAAGGCCACAAAACTAAGGATTTTATTATATGAACAACTTTTAGATGTGAATATTTATGCTTTATTAGGCACAAATACCCAGCTTAATCAGAGGATTTTTTTTATAGTTTTTCTCAAACTTATCTAATCATCTTTCGCATAAATACCAAGGCTTACTTAGGCCAAAGCACCTAGCTAATCAATAATTAGATTTGTTCATCTTTTATAGATATATTTTTTTTCCTTTTTTTTTTTTTTTATAAGGCATAATAATCTCTTTTTTGAACCCTAAGTGTGTAAGTGTATGAAGTGTGCATATTTCATTAAGGTAAAGATTAAGACTAAATTACTTTGACTAAATTACTCTAAAATCAAACAAATAATCTTATTTTGACCAAGTTTAAGAAATACTAATTTTGATTTCCTATTCCTTAAAATTGACTTAATTTCTTACAAAAAATATGTAAAAATATTGTTTCTATTTTCAAAAAGTTTTTAAAAGTAAAGAAAATGTTAATTTTTTAATAAAAAGAAAAACCTAAGTTATGTTAGAACCCTCCCCCACACTAATCTCATGCATTATCCTCAATGTATGAATTAATGCATAGATGCATGAAAAAGAAGACAGGGAAGGAAAATACTATCTTAAGGTGGTGGTTCCGGTGGTGGTCTGATTGGTCCACGAAATGCGGCCCAATCGACTTTGCATGGAGTTCGGAGGAACCTACCAGAAATCTCTCTAATATAACCCACTAAAATGATGTATACATGAAGGATTTTTATTAAAAATTTGACCCCATCTAATTTCCAAATTCCATAATTGATTTTGGAGTCAATTTTGTCAATCGCCTTGTCCCAAAATGGAGTGTGAAAAGATAAAATGATTGACTTGGACTTAGGAAGTACGGAACTAATACTGACTCAGAAAAGTAACTTAAGTCAAGTAAAGGTTCAGGAGTCGAGATTGGTTCAGGAAGTGGGTCCAAATCAAGAATTTGAAACTCAAATCCACATTCATTTTCCCACAATGGAATGTGACTTAATATTGGTGATTCAAGTTCAAGAATGACAGGTGTGGGAATCAAAACTGACTCTAAAATATTACTCAAGTCGGGTAACAAAACAGGAGTCAATATTGATTCTGGAATTTGAACTAGATCACAAAATTGAGAATCTAGGTCACATTTCTCATCGAGAGAACTTGCCAATTTGTCAATGGGACTTTCAAAAGTATGAAATTGGTCAAGTTCAAAATGCTGATCATCAAAGATGGGTGATTCAATTTCATTATTAGTTGGCACAGGATCCAATGTTGACTCGTGAAAAAGATTGAAATCTGGTGAAGACACTGGAGTCATAATTGAATCAGGAAGTAGAATTGAATCACTAAGTTGAGGTTCATGATCATATTCATTCTCAAGTTTAATTTCAGGAAAGGGATAACTTGCCAAACTGTCAATGTCACTTTTAAAATTTGGAGTTTGGACAAGTTCAAATGATTGTTCTGAAATGGAACCTTGTTTTCCAAAACAACATGACTCTTCAGCTCTAACAGAATGGTTAGTGACATCAGAACTGGTCAAACGGTGAGAACGTTAAGATTGGACCATCATATCTATGTCATGATTACGAGCGTTTTGAGCCTGAGTCATGGCTTCAAGCATCTTTTCATAGTTGATTGGTTCATTGTTTTGTTGAAAAGATGAAGTGTTGTTTTGAAATTGGTGGTGAAATTGTGAGTCCATCAGATTTTGTGATTTTTGTTTGGACTCATGCCTACTCATTTCCAAAATTGATGGTTTTCTATTTTGGACTGGTGGAACTGAGTATGAATCTTGAAAATATTGTGGACAAGGTGGATAAGGAGGACAAGTTGGTTGAAAATTGGACTCGGGGGAGGTGAATCTCCACTGACTCTGTGAAGAGTTGAAATTGAAAAACACCTAGAGGGGGGGTTAATAGGTGTAATTGCTAATCTAACAATCTTTTTAAAACTAAGATAGATGAATGATGCAACGATCTCTCAAAACAAGACTAAGAGCCGAATACCCTGTGAAGGGTTCTGAACTCCTTCCTCCTGATTCCCCTTGAATGGGTTAGAGGTGCGCAATGCAACCTTGTTGTATGTGAATTGATCGAACAAAGAATGAATAATATGCAATGATGAAATGCACACAATATATCACAAGTATCACAAACAAGTAATAAGGAGCAATAGAGAGTAAAGCAAAATAGAGAGCAAGAACAAGAAGGCAATCGCAAACATAAGTATTTGTTTCGAGGTTCAAGCCACCGCTCTACTCCTCGCCTTCACCGCCGTGAAGGGTTTCCACTATCCACCGAGGACTTTACAAGGTCTACCGAAGACCAGAGCACCGAGCTCCACCACTTACAAGAACCTCTACCGAAGAGGTGTCTCTACAAGATGAACAAAGAGTAACAAGTAGCCAAGTGATCTCTAAAAGGATCACAAACACTTTATAAACACTTCTCTCTTTACAACTTCCTTATAGATTGAGTAGGGAATTTTGGCTCTAAGAAGTGTAGTGAGAAAACTCAGTTGTAGAATGATCTTTGCTAGAGAACACAACTGAAAACAACCTCAAGAAAGAATGGAAAATGGAGAGCTTAATAACTTTTCTTCTCTTTTAAAAACTTTGAACACTTAGGTATTTTTCTTGGTATCATGCAAGAGACTATTCTCCTCTATTTATAGGGAGAAGAAAGGGTTAAAATCAATTATTTTAAGCTTATTTGATCTGAAAAAGATCTCCAAAAACTCAGAAAAGTCTGCCAAAAACAGATTTCAGATTGCACCAAAGAGGAAAGAGCCGTTGGGGCTTTGCAGGCCTGGCGGTCGGCCGGTCCGGTCGGCCGTCCGCCCTGCTGGCAGTAGCCGTTGGGCTCGGGTCGACCGCGGGTCGACCGTCCTCTAAAATGAAACACAGTTTTCTGAAGGCGGTCGACCCGGCGGTCGACCCAAAAAAACCCGAGAGCAAAACTGCTTACAGTTGGTCGACCCGGCGGTCGGCCGACAGACATGCACAAGCGTGCACGTCCTGATACAAGCGCCGGTCGACCGGTCCGGTTGGCCGGTCTTGCGTGAAACAGAAAAACAGCAAGAAACCAGAACTTAGAATTTTTTAAAATATTTTGAAGTATAGATAGCTAAGTATCATGCTTGAAAAGGGTAAACATACATGATTATAAACATGATATATATCTTTGTAAAAAAGTTAGAGTCATGTATATTTGTCAAGGCATGATACTTAGAAACAAAAGCTAAACATGAAAACTTGTATAAAAATATGTGTGTGTATCCTAGAGCCATTTTCCAAAACTCAAACTTTAACAAACTATTTCTTACATTGGTTCTAAGGACTACAAGTGTAACGCCCCGATCCTGGCGGAGGATACGGACACGTCACCGCGACGTATATACGTAGGTCAGAACTGCCCCACGTATATACGCTAAGCGTAAAAGTACAATACAATACAAAATCAGAGTATAACACAAGCGTGGTATATTCATATATGCCAACAATAAAGCTTAAGTACAAAGTTATACAGGTTACGAACTGATACACTTTACAAGTGTTTTGTTTCACAACCAAGTCCAAAAGAATATGTACAAGGATATATACAAATGCTCACTTGAGAGAGAAAAATCCTGTGAGCCAAAAGGAAAAGTACGGCCCTGGAGGAACTAGAGCTGGTCGGCCTGCTCACTGAAATACTCTTGGTCCTCAGTGGATGGATCCACTTCGTTCCAAGTCTCGAAATCTGAATATGCAAATCCACAGAATCAAGACATATAACAATAACGAGATATGGCCAAGTGGCTAAGGGACATGAATAAGTAGTCTAGGATCATATAGTGGACATCAAGTAACATATAAAAAGGGCATGGAACTACAAGTCTAAATACAATATATCTACAATTAATATCTAAATTTTATTACTTGTTTTATCGTGATATCTAGCTATGTGACCCAGCGTCCCAGAGCACATAGATCCATATCCCAGCAAAGCAAGGGGGTTATTGGAAATCAGCGGTTGTATCGACGAACTATGTTTACAGTGGACCCCGTACATGCCCGGGATAACGGTCCATGATTGTTCCGTTGCTTGTAAACGGAAGCCAGCCGCTAGGCTAAACAGTAGAGTCTTATTTGTATGCTCTTGTCATGACTTGATTCCTGAATAGGGAGCAAGCTCTCCCTCGGTCCCCTGGTGTACCGCAGGTTAGACCGGAACATGAGTTGCACAACATTTCCTAAAACCACTGTAAACACGAACACAATCGATATCCGCATGGTCTCCCCCGGACCCAATATAAGTTGATCTATTTTATACAAAAGTCAAGTCTATCATGCTTGGTATAAGTGATAGCATGATAAGGTGGAGATATACAATTTAATTAACAAGTCCTACATGAAAATACATGGTAACATGTCATGAAGTATATGTCATGAGATCCTGCAAGTAACATGTCATGTGGTATCAATTATGAAGCATAAACAATACTAGCATATCATACATGTATCATGTTTAGACCAAAATCAGAAAAGAAAACAACTGAGTTAACCAGCCAGAATTAGTCGACTAGGTGAAAGATTAGTCGACTAATAAAGGTCATCAGTCGACTACTAGTCTGCAGGAGTCGACTAAAGTGATTTCCAGAGAGTTTGTTAGTCGACTGGGGTTGGAAGGGTAGTCGACTTGGTGAACTATAAGTCGACTAACAAATGTGCAAGTCGACCAAATCTGTGATATAGAAAGTTGGGATAAATTTCCGGGACATGTTAGTCGACTAGGGTACTATGTATAGTCGACTAGAGGTCTCTGGTCGACTAATAATTTGGGATAAGTCGACTAGAGCCGAGAGTTGGTGTTTTCTGGTCCAAGGAAAATTAGTCGACTAGGGGTCAAAATGTAGTCGACTAGGGTGGTCTAGTCGACTGGTAAAAATGGCTTAGTCGACTAAAACTGTGAAAATCAGAAAAGCTACGTTTCAACTGAAGCGGGTTAGTCGACTAGGTCCTAGGTCAAGTCGACTAATACTGGGAAAAACAGAAAACAGAATAGAAATTCTGATGGTTGTTTGATTGGTTAAAAATACGATTTTTATGGCATAAATGTACATGAATGAGCATCACAAGTAAACAAGGAAGTTGTCTAGTCTTGGTGAGTAAATATACTCACTTCGAATGGTTATGTGATAGTTCTACGAGTTCCAAAGGATCGTTGTCGACGATGTCACCAACTAGGTCTTTTGGCGATACCTCCGACAAAGTGAGACGCGATCCAAATCCAAGAGTGTGGTAGCGTGAGAAGGAGATGGTGAAGGCTTTGAGGTGGTGGGAGTTAGGGATTGAGATGGAGAAGTGAAAAAAGAGAAAAGAATTGTAAAGGGAAGTTTATATAGGATTTGATTTTTGTAAAGGAGGTGTAAATAAATAAATTGAGAGGGGTTTTGTGCAAATAGGGGTGATGGGGTGTCTCCCTTGGCCAATGGTGGCCGGCCATGGAGATGAAGAGTTAATGAGGCATTAATGGGGAAGGGTGTGGAATTTCGGATATTTTGGAAAGAAGATATTTTGGGAAGTTGGTGGAAGGAAGGAAGGAAAAGAAAAGGAAAGGAAAAGAATTGTAAAAGAAAAGAATTTTGAAAAATGAAAATATTGAAAACACTGATTCCAGGGTTTAAATCAAAAGTACGGAAAACATTTCGGAAAATACCGGAATCGTCCGAAATTCAAGTATCTCGGAACGACTCATAAATTTTACCAAAAATCAATAATAATACATGAAGACTAATAGTGAAATCCGTTTGAAGAAATATTTTATAGTTTTGGAACTAAAAATCCCGGAATCGGAAAAATACCGACTCCGTTGGAATTTTCATAAAATCATAAAATTCTCAGAAAAAGGACTTGGATAAGAAATAGGATTCTATCAATAAAGTCTAAAGGATCTTCTAGAAATTCCTAACTGATTGGGAATTAAAATCCAGGAATCGATCAGCGATACTGGTCGACACCGGTTTTGAAGAAATTCATTTTAATTTTAGAAAATTCCAGAAAATCACATAAAATCTAATATATTAGAAAATGACATTTGAAATTGAAATTGGTCAAATACGGGAGGTAAATCAAGAAATACGATCGAAAATCAGAATACGCAACTTAGTACGTATGACGGAAACGAGGTATTACAATCTACCCACCTTACAAAAATTTCGTCCTCGAAATTTCGCAAGATGAAAGACAACAAGGAAAGACATGATAGATGGAATATAACGGTAGAGATAGGAGGGAAGAGTCTTACCAAGTGGTGAAGAGTTGCGGGTATCGTTCTCGGATGACGTCCTCTCGCTCCCATGTGGCCTCTCCTGGCACATGGCGGTTCCAAGATACTAACACCAAAGGTATATCCTTGCTCTTCAGTGTCTTCACACTTCTATCTAAAATGGCCATTGGCTGCTCCTGATATGATAAATCTGGTTGTAGCTCCAGCTCGGAATGATCCAAAATATGGCTGTCATCCTTTACATACCTCCTCAACTGAGACACGTGGAAAACATTATGAACTCCGTCCAACGATGGCGGCAACGCCAATCGATAAGACACATCTCCCACTCGATCCAATATCTCGAATGGGCCGATATACCTCGGACTTAGTTTCCCACGAGTGCCGAAGCGGATCACTCCCTTGGTCGGTGAAATCTTCAGGAATACATGATCTCCAGCTCCGAACTCCAATGGCCTCCTCCGAGAATCTGCCCAACTCTTCTGCCTGCTCTGAGCTGTCTTGAGATGCTCTCTGATAACTCTGACCTTCTCTGTAGTCTGGATCAACATCTCTGGTCCCAATAAACTCCGCTCACCGACCTCATCCCAACAAATCGGTGATCGACATTTCCTACCATACAGTGCCTCAAAAGGTGCCATCTTTATACTTGCCTGGTAACTGTTGTTATAAGAAAACTCGGCCAAGTGTAGATGGTCTTCCCATGAACCTCCGAACTCAATCATGCAGGCTCTAAGCATGTCCTCAAGGATCTGTATGGTCCTCTCTGACTGTCCGTCCGTCTGGGGATGATAAGCTGTACTGAATTTCAGACGAGTGCCCAGACTCTCTTGGAGACTCTCCCAAAAATGAGATCTGAATCTCGAGTCTCTGTCTGAAACAATACTGACTGGCACTCCATGCAGACGAACGACTTCCCTCATATACTTCTCTGCTAAAACCTCCGTCGTCTGGCCGACCCGGAAAGGTATGAAGTGGGCCGACTTAGTGAGGCGATCAATGATGACCCACACGGCATTGTTACCTTTGGGACTACGAGGTAATGCCGTGACAAAGTCCATTGTGATATGCTCCCACTTCCACTCAGGTATTGGCAAAGGTTGTAGAAGTCCAGCTGATCTCTGATGCTCGATCTTTATCTGCTGGCACACCAAGCACTTAGCCACAAACTGAGCTATCTCTCTCTTCATGGCATTCCACCAAAAGTGCTTCTTCAGGTCCTGGTACATCTTGTTTCCCCCCGGGTGTATAGAGTAGGCTGAACTGTGTGCTTCAGCCAAAATCTTCTGTCTCACTTCCCCCTGAGGGACACAAAGTCTATCTCCATAGTACAAGGCACCATCCGGACGAATACAGATATCCGTCCTCAATCCAGCCTCGACTTGATCTCTGAATGTCTGAAGTCTGGGGTCCTCCTTCTGTGCCTCCTTAATCTCCTCCAACAGTGAAGACTGGATCTGTAAGGCCATAAGCTGTCCTGTCTTCTCAGCTCCTCGGACCACCATCAAATCCAATCGGATGAAATCCCGAATCAAGTCCTCCTGCTGAGTGAACTGGACAAGTACTCTGTTCTCTGGCATCCTACTCAAAGCATCCGGGACTGTATTGACCTTGCCTGGATGATATTGCAAGTCAATGTCGTAGTCTGCCATAAGCTCCAGCCACCGTCTCTGCCTCATGTTCAGCTCTTTCTGAGAAAAGATATATTTGAGGCTCTTGTGATCTGTATATATCAGCACTTTATCTCCCAGAAGATAGTGCCTCCAAATCTTCAAAGCAAAGATTACTGCCGCCAACTCCAGGTCATGAGTTGGGTAATTTCTCTCATGAGGCTTCAATTGCCTAGATGCATATGCTATCACATGATCATGTTGCATAAGCACACATCCCAGGCCTTTACCTGAGGCATCACTAAAGATGACCATCCCTCCTCTCCCTGAGGGAGTTCTCAAGATAGGAGCTGAAATGAGCTTTTGCTTCAACTGCTCGAAGGCTGCATCACACTCCTCAGTCCAGATGTACTTCTCCCCTTTCCTGGTAAGCTTCGTCAATGGAGCTGCAATCCGAGAGAAATCCTGGATGAAGCGTCTGTAGTATCCAGCTAGTCCAAGAAAGCTCTTTATCTCTGTCACTGCCCTCGGGACTGGCCACTCCTTTACTGCTTGTACCTTGCCCGGATCAACGGATACACCTTCTGCTGACACCACATGTCCGAGGAATGCTATACTGTCTAGCCAGAACTCGCACTTGCTCCTCTTGGCATGAAGCTGCTCCTGCTGAAGTGTCTGCAACACAATCTTCAAGTGTTCTTCATGCTCCTTCCTGTTCTTAGAATAAATCAAGATGTCGTCGATGAAGACAACAACAAACTGATCCAAGAAGGGTGAGAACACTCGGTTCATCAAGTCCATAAACACTGCAGGGGCATTAGTGACTCCGAAAGGCATAACAAGAAACTCGTAGTGGCCATATCGGGTCCTAAATGCCGTCTTCAGTACATCCTCCTGCTTCACCCTCAGCTGGTGATAGCCCGACTGTAAGTCCAACTTGGAGAATACACGGGCTCCATGAAGCTGATCAAATAAGTCATCTATTCTGGGAAGGGGATACCTGTTCTTGATGGTGACTTTGTTTAACTCCCTATAGTCAATACAAAGTCTCTTGCTACCATCCTTCTTATTCGCCAACAGTACTGGAGCTCCCCACGGTGAAGCACTCGGCCTGATCAATCCCTTATCTGATAACTCCTGCAGCTGCTTCTTCAGGATCTCCAACTCCGTCGGTGCCATCCTGTACGGAGCCTTAGATATAGGTGCTGCTCCTGGAATAGTCTCGATGGAGAACTCAATCGTCCTGACAGGTGGCAATCCTGTAATCTCCGCAAACACCTCCGGGAATTCATCCCACACTGGCACCTTCTGCTTCTGAACTTCCGATGAAATGATCTGCTTTCCCTTAGTGGACTTCACTTCCCCACTAAACTGAAACTCAGGCTGATGGGGAATTCTAAAATTGATCTTCTTCTCTCTACAATCAATTATAGCATGATACTGACTGAGCCAGGTCATGCCTAAGATCACATCGTACCCCTTAGTATCGAGCACGAGCATATCTATGGCTAAGACCTTGTCACACAGTTCTACTGGACAGTCAGTACACACTCTAGATGATAAGACTACCCCATTCCCTGTACTTATCTCCCATTTGTGGTCTAAAAATCTAACAGGAATAGAATGTATAGCCACAAATTTATCTGAGATGTAACAATGGGATGCACCAGAGTCGAATAAAGCGAGAACAGGCTTTGAGTGTACTCTAATGTTACCTGTAATCACATCCTCTGAAGCCTCAGCCTCTGCTTCCGTCAGGTTGTAAGCCTGACCTCTGCCACGTCCGGCTGCTGTCCTGCCTCCTCTCTGGACTGGGCGAATCATATGCTGTGGAGGAAGGGGTGCTCTCCTTACTACTGGCCCTTGGTCCCTCTGCCCAATTGGTCCTGGCAGCACTCTCTGTCCACTGGGTCCTGGAAGTCCTGGCAAGGGCTGGTTGGCCATCCCAAATCTCCGATGGTGTGGACAAGTCTCTACTGCATGCCCTCGAGACCCACATATCAAACACAAGCCGTTTGCCCTTCGGCAATTCTGTCGGGAGTGCCCTGGCTTCTCGCAATAGCTGCAGACGGTAAGTGATTGGGCTGACTGATAAGGAGCCGGCCTGAAAGGTTGCCTCTGAACCTTCGCCGCTCTAAACGGGACTCCTCTTCCCATAGGCACAAACGGCCTCTTCATGGCCTGGTTCTCTTGCTTCCTCTGTAACACTCGTTCTACCTCTCGAGCGATGGTGAGAACCTCAGAATAGGTCTTCAACTGTTGAGGCAGCAAGGAGACCTGTAAGTCCAACTGCAGGCCCTGCTGAAACCTGCTGGCTCTATCCTCCTCGTCCGCCACCATATATGGCGCGAAGCGGCTCAGACGAAGAAACTCTGCAGCATACTGGTCTACAGACTTGTTCCCCTGCTGGAGCATGATGAATTGTTCCGCCATATCTTTCCGTGCTGTAGCAGGAAAGAAACGGCTGTAGAAACTCTTGGTGAAGGTAGCCCAGGTAATAGGTTTCTCCAACCGGGCCTCCTCAGCCAACCACCAAGTCCGAGCTATGTCTTTAAGCTGGATCTTGGCTACTTCAACCTGATTTTCCTTGGGCACACTGGCGGCGTTCAGCAGGTTTGTCGTGTCCGTCAACCATTGTTCCGCATCCAATGGTTGCTCGTTCCCCGTGAATACAGCAGGCTGTAATCTTCTGAAGTCCGATACATTCCCGGGCTTCTGTTCCTTTGGGGCAGCTAACTCTTGCCTAAGGAGTTCGGTCTGCTGCTGCTGATGTTCCATCTGCTGTTGCTGATTCTGCATCTGCTGCTGCTGGTTCTGCATCTGCTGTTGCTGATTGTCCACCATAGTCTGCATGATTCTCAGGACATCAGCACTCTCTCCACCAACTGGTCCATTGGGTGCCTGCCCAATGTTGTTACGACCTGATCGTCTCTCCATTATGAAGGATAACTGGAATTGGAAACGATTGAAGGGAGTTCAGGATATGAAGAAATTGATAATTGAAGGAAGCAAGACGGACTCTACAACTTTGTACATTGTAGTTGGCATAAGCAAATTACGATAATTTGCTACTTGATTGTACTTTAGGTGTAAGAGCCCAGGCTCTGATACCAACCTGTAACGCCCCGATCCTGGCGGATACGGACACGTCACCGCGACGTATATACGTAGGTCAGAACTGCCCCCACGTATATACGCTAAGCGTAAAAGTACAATACAATACAAAATCAGAGTATAACACAAGCGTGGTATATTCATATATGCCAACAATAAAGCTTAAGTACAAAGTTATACAGGTTACGAACTGATACACTTTACAAGTGTTTTGTTTCACAACCAAGTCCAAAAGAATATGTACAAGGATATATACAAATGCTCACTTGAGAGAGAAAAATCCTGTGAGCCAAAAGGAAAAGTACGGCCCTGGAGGAACTAGAGCTGGTCGGCCTGCTCACTGAAATACTCTTGGTCCTCAGTGGATGGATCCACTTCGTTCCAAGTCTCGAAATCTGAATATGCAAATCCACAGAATCAAGACATATAACAATAACGAGATATGGCCAAGTGGCTAAGGGACATGAATAAGTAGTCTAGGATCATATAGTGGACATCAAGTAACATATAAAAAGGGCATGGAACTACAAGTCTAAATACAATATATCTACAATTAATATCTAAATTTTATTACTTGTTTTATCGTGATATCTAGCTATGTGACCCAGCGTCCCAGAGCACATAGATCCATATCCCAGCAAAGCAAGGGGGTTATTGGAAATCAGCGGTTGTATCGACGAACTATGTTTACAGTGGACCCCGTACATGCCCGGGATAACGGTCCATGATTGTTCCGTTGCTTGTAAACGGAAGCCAGCCGCTAGGCTAAACAGTAGAGTCTTATTTGTATGCTCTTGTCATGACTTGATTCCTGAATAGGGAGCAAGCTCTCCCCTCGGTCCCCTGGTGTACCGCAGGTTAGACCGGAACATGAGTTGCACAACATTTCCTAAAACCACTGTAAACACGAACACAATCGATATCCGCATGGTCTCCCCGGACCCAATATAAGTTGATCTATTTTATACAAAAGTCAAGTCTATCATGCTTGGTATAAGTGATAGCATGATAAGGTGGAGATATATAATTTAATTAACAAGTCCTACATGAAAATACATGGTAACATGTCATGAAGTATATGTCATGAGATCCTGCAAGTAACATGTCATGTGGTATCAATTATGAAGCATAAACAATACTAGCATATCATACATGTATCATGTTTAGACCAAAATCAGAAAAGAAAACAACTGAGTTAACCAGCCAGAATTAGTCGACTAGGTGAAAGATTAGTCGACTAATAAAGGTCATCAGTCGACTACTAGTCTGCAGGAGTCGACTAAAGTGATTTCCAGAGAGTTTGTTAGTCGACTGGGGTTGGAAGGGTAGTCGACTTGGTGAACTATAAGTCGACTAACAAATGTGCAAGTCGACCAAATCTGTGATATAGAAAGTTGGGATAAATTTCCGGGACATGTTAGTCGACTAGGGTACTATGTATAGTCGACTAGAGGTCTCTGGTCGACTAATAATTGGGATAAGTCGACTAGAGCCGAGAGTTGGTGTTTTCTGGTCCAAGGAAAATTAGTCGACTAGGGGTCAAAATGTAGTCGACTAGGGTGGTCTAGTCGACTGGTAAAAATGGCTTAGTCGACTAAAACTGTGAAAATCAGAAAAGCTACGTTTCAACTGAAGCGGGTTAGTCGACTAGGTCCTAGGTCAAGTCGACTAATACTGGGAAAAACAGAAAACAGAATAGAAATTCTGATGGTTGTTTGATTGGTTAAAAATACGATTTTTATGGCATAAATGTACATGAATGAGCATCACAAGTAAACAAGGAAGTTGTCTAGTCTTGGTGAGTAAATATACTCACTTCGAATGGTTATGTGATAGTTCTACGAGTTCCAAAGGATCGTTGTCGACGATGTCACCAACTAGGTCTTTTGGCGATACCTCCGACAAAGTGAGACGCGATCCAAATCCAAGAGTGTGGTAGCGTGAGAAGGAGATGGTGAAGGCTTTGAGGTGGTTGGGAGTTAGGGATTGAGATGGAGAAGTGAAAAAAGAGAAAAGAATTGTAAAGGGAAGTTTATATAGGATTTGATTTTTGTAAAGGAGGTGTAAATAAATAAATTGAGAGGGGTTTTGTGCAAATAGGGGTGATGGGGTGTCTCCCTTGGCCAATGGTGGCCGGCCATGGAGATGAAGAGTTAATGAGGCATTAATGGGGAAGGGTGTGGAATTTAGGATATTTTGGAAAGAAGATTTTGGGAAGTTGGTGGAAGGAAGGAAGGAAAAGAAAAGGAAAGGAAAGAATTTGTAAAAAGAAAGAATTTTGAAAAATGAAAATATTGAAAACACTGATTCCAGGGTTTAAATCAAAAGTACGGAAAACATTTCGGAAAATACCGGAATCGTCCGAAATTCAAGTATCTCGGAACGACTCATAATTTTACCAAAAATCAATAATAATACATGAAGACTAATAGTGAAATCCGTTTGAAGAAATATTTTATAGTTTTGGAACTAAAAATCCCGGAATCGGAAAAATACCGACTCCGTTGGAATTTTCATAAAATCATAAAATTCTCAGAAAAAGGACTTGGATAAGAAATAGGATTCTAATCAATAAAGTCTAAAGGATCTTCTAGAAATTCCTAACTGATTGGAATTAAAAATCCAGGAATCGATCAGCGATACTGGTCGACACCGGTTTTGAAGAAATTCATTTTAATTTTAGAAAATTCCAGAAAATCACATAAAATCTAATATATTAGAAAATGACATTTGAAATTGAAATTGGTCAAATACGGGAGGTAAATCAAGAAATACGATCGAAAATCAGAATACGCAACTTAGTACGTATGACGGAAACGAGGTATTACAAACAAGTTTCACAAGTGGGCTTCTCATATGATCTTGAAAGCTTGATTCTTGAGCCCGAATGGAGATGACTGAGTCAAAACTGCTTCCTTTAAGGAAGAAAACTTAGAATCATTAGAACCCTGAAACACACTCAAACAACAAATATTATTAGTAAAAATAACTAATATGTTTTGTAATCATCAAAACACACTAAAAACGGGTGATTGTAACTTGGGCCAACAATCTCCCCTTTTTGATGATGACAAAACATATAAGTTATTTAAAACAAAATGGAAGGGAAAGCTCCCCCTCAAACAAGTATGTATAAAGAATGACAATGAGAAGTAAGATACATAAAGCATTGAAAACAAAACAAACAAAACTTATTCTTTTTCTCCCCCTTTTTGTCATACACCAAAAAGGGTTTAAACAAAAACAAACAAAACAAAAGAAATTTATCTTTAAGAATCCATAATGCAAACATTCAACTCACCACAAATAAAAGAGAATCTAGCATAATCTAATGGTTTAGTAAAAATATCGGCAAGCTGAAAATCGGTAGAGAAACATAATCAATATCAATATCACCTTTCTCATAATGATCTCTAAGAAAGTGATTTCTAATGTCAATGTGCTTAGTTTTACTATGTTGATTTGCATTCTTTGTCATATGAATTGTACTAGTATTATCACAAAATATTTTAATATGATCAAAATGCAAATCATAGTCAAGGAGAGTATGTTTCATCCAAAGAACTTGTGCACAAACAAGCTCCAGCTGCAACATACTCCGCCTCGGCGGTTGAAAGGGCTACCGAATTTTGCTTTTTAGAAGATCAAGATACAAGACAATTACCAAGGAATTGACATGTTTCACTTGTGCTCTTCTATCTACCCTACAACCCGCATAGTCGGCATCCGAAAAACTCTTCATTTCAAATAGTCCGGTTTTCGGATACCACAAACCATTTCAATTGTGCCCTTAAGGTATTTAATAATGCGTTTTACCGCTACTAAATGAGACTCCTTAGGACATGATTGAAAACGAGCACAAAGACATACACAAAACATAATATCCGGCCTACTAGCCGTCAAATACAATAAACTACCAATCATGCTACGATAAAGTTTAATGTCTACACTTTTACCTTGTTCATCCTTATCAAGCTTTGTAGTTGTTGCCATGGGAGTTTTACTCACTTTAGCTCCTTCAAGCCGAACCTCTTGATTAGTTCCTTTATGTACTTGGCTTGATTTATGAAGATCCCATCCTTCTTTTGCTTGATTTGGAGTCCAAGGAAATAGTTGAGCTCACCCATTATAGACATTTCGAATTCATCCTTCATGCATGATTCAAAACTTGGCAAAGGGATTCATTAGTAGAATCAAAAATAATGTCATCAACATAAATTTGCACAATAAGAATATCATTTTCCACATGTTTTGTAAATAAGGTTGTGTCAATTTTACCTTTCTTAAAACCATTTGAAATTAAAAATGAAGAAAGTCTTTCATACCAAGCCCTATGGGCTTGTTTCAAACCATAAAGATCTTATCTAATTTAAACACAAAATCCGGATGTGTAGGATCAACAAACCCGGGGGGTTGTTCAACATACACCTCCTCTTCAATAAAACCATTTAGAAAAACACTTTTAACATCCATTTGAAATAATTTAAAATCTTTATATGAGGCAAATGCTAGTGTCATCCGTATGGCTTCAAGCCGTGCTACGGGTGCAAAGGTTTCTTCAAAATCGATTCCTTCGATTTGAGTGTAACCTTGGGCAACTAACCTAGCTTTATTTCTAACAACGTTATCCGATTCATCCAACTTGTTCTTAAAGATCCACTTAGTACAATTGTTGGTCTATCGTGGGCCTAGGAACAAGGTGCCAAACTTGGTTGCGCTCAAATTGATTGAGCTCCTCTTGCATGGCAAGCAACCAATATGAATCGGCCTCGGCTTCGAGGACGTTCTTGGGTTCAACATGAGAAATAAATGCATAATGACCACAAAAATCATGAAGTTTAGAGCGAGTGGTTACCCCTTTTGATACTTCACCTATGACGAGGTCCTTGGGATGATGAGGATTGTATCTCCAATCCTTTGGAAGTTGTTGAGTAGGCTCCACTTCAATTGATTGAATTTCATTTCCTTGAGCCTCTTCTACTTTAGCTTCACTTCCTTCATCATCCTTTGGCTTGTCTCCCATAGTAGGTGTATCCTCCAAGGTCACTTTTTCAAACCTTCATCCAATGCATCTATTTCTACAACATTCTTAACAAACAAGTTAGATTCTTCAAACTTAACATGTATAGATTCCTCAATAGTTAAAGATGATCTATTGAAGATTCTATAAGCCTTACTAGTATTAGAATAACCCACAAAAAATAGCCTCATAAGATCTAACATCAAATTTTCCTAAGTTATCTTTTGTATTTAAAACAAAACATTGCATCCAAAAACTTTGAAATATGAAACATTTGGTTTTCTAGAGAAGTACATTTCAAAAGAAGTTTTTGAAGTATTTTTACACAAGAAAAACACGATTGATATATAGCATGATGTATTAACGGCCTCGGCCCACAAATAATGTGGTAGACCATATTCACTAAGCATTATCCTAGCCATCTCTTGTAAAGTTCGATTTTTCCGTTCAACTACTCCATTTTGTTGTGGAGTTCTAGGACAAGAAAGTTCATGCTTAATTCCATGTTATTCACAAAAAGTGGTAACGGGTAGGTTAATGAACTCACCTCCTCTATCACTTCTTATTCTTAAATTGAAGAATCTTTTTTCTTTTCAACTCTTTTCTTAAAGGCTTGAAAATGTGAAAAGGCTTGATTTTTTGTGTCCAAAAGAAAACCCAAGTAAAACGTGAAAAGTCATCAACCAAAACAAATGCAAACCGATTCCCACTTAGACTTTTGGTTTGAGTAGGACCAAACAAATCCATATGGATTAACTCCAAAGGACGTGATGTCATGATATCCTTGATTGACTTGAAAGAAGACTTGGTTTGTTTCCCAAATTGACATGCGTCACAAACCCGGTCCTTTTCAAAATTCAAGCAAGGAATACCCTTCACCATTTCCTTTGTGTTTAACCTAGATATATGGTCAAAAGAAATGTGGCCTAATCTTCTATGCCACAACCAAGAGTCATCATCGAGGGCTTTTAAACAAGTAATATTACAAAACATATTAGACATATCAATCATATAAACATATTTTCACGAAAATCGGAAAACACACAAATATTAGAAATTCTATCAATTACTTTACAAACTACATTATCAAAAACTACATCAAAAACTTTATCACAAAGTTGACTAACACTCAAGAGGTTATGCTTGAGGCCATCAACTAAAACAACATTTCTATTAAAGGGGATGTACCAAGTTTAACATTACTGATACCGATGATTTTACCCTTGGCATCATCTCCGAAGGTGACGGTGCCACCTTCGTGGTATCTTGATAGGGTTGCAAAGTGTTGATGTCCCAAGTCATGTGCCTTGAGCAACCACTATCAAGATACCACAACCCTCTACGTCGTTGGGCCTTGGAAGGTACCTACATTATTGAACAAATTCATTGACTTTGGTACCCAAATTTCTTGGGTCCTTGAAAGTTAGTGTTTCGAACCCAAACATTATGACGAGATGCATTTAGTCTATCATAATAAAACTTAACTAAGTGACCTTTTCGGCCACAATATGAACATGAAAACACTTTACCATACATGAATGCATGATGTGTGTGTGAAGTGTGAGCATGTTTGTGGGTTTGGCATGATGTAGAGGTTGTGTGGTATGAACATGAGCATGAACATGAGATTGTTCTTAGGGCTTGTTTCTTAGGAAACATAGCATCAAGTCTATTTTTATTAAATTCACACTTTTTCAAAACTACTCCTAAAGAATCAATTTTTCTTTAAGCATGGTGATCTCATTATCATTAACTTGTGGAAACTTGCCCTTACAAGAAATTTTATAGTTGTCAAAATCTTTTTGGGTGAAAACAAGAGTGGAAAGTAATTCATCTTTTTCTTTGGAAAGAGTGAAAACTTGATGATTAAGAGACTCATTTTCCTTTTCATTTTTAAATACTTTTCTTAAGAAAATTATAATTATGTGAAAGTTCTATAAAAGCTTCTCCTATTCATCCATGGAAAGTTCATTATCAAAAGAAGTGGAAGGGGTTACCTTGCTTGTGCTTTCATTAGCCATGAAGCACATGTTAGCGGTGTCAATTTCCTCCTCGGATTTGCTCTCGGAATCCCATGTGGCCTTCAATGCTTTCTTCTTGTAAGGCTTCTTTGATGTGGAGGGCTTTACTTTATCCGGACACTCCGCAACAATGTGTCCCGGTCTTTGGCAATTTAAGCAAATTATCTTTCTTTCTTCTTTACCTCCTTGCCATCTCCTTCTTCCTTGAAACTTAGCCTTGTTATACATCCTCCGGACATTCTTAACGAGAAGTGAGAGCTCTTCGTCATCTTCTTCTTCATTGTCTTCGTCGGAGTATGAGGATTGACTCTTGAAGGCAATTGTTTTCTTCTTGGAAGGAGCCATGTCCTCCCTAGCTTTTCTTTCCATCTCATAGGTTTTGAGGTTCCCGATGAGACCTATAAGCTCCATCTCCTCCTTGTCATTAAGTTCCTTCAAGGTGGTTGCTTTGACTTCCCATGAAGGAGGAAGAGCCCGGATGATCTTCCTTACTCTTGGTCATTGTCAATACCATCACCTAGAGAAGAAAGTCCATTAGTGATCTTTGTAAATCTTGTAACTGATTGTAATCCAATATTGCATATTTTACCTCATAATTCCCATGCATTTAGTTAATAAATATATGATTTTTACTCATCTTCTCTACATATTTGCAGGTACACACTCTAAAGGAGATAAAGCAAATAATCACTTTAATTAACACTAATTAAAGTGATTAAATCCAAGATTAAAGATAAAGCCAAGATTTGAATTCCAGATCCAGAAAGATCCACGCGCCCAAAGAAGAATCCAGATAGTCCACGTGGCTAACCACTTAACAATAAAATCCCACCAGAAAATCTGGGCTCAACGGCCCAGATTTGGCCGCCAGATCTAGAAGATCTTGCAAGTTGGCGGCAGTTACAGGGAGTTAGGATCCCAGATTTTGCGCCAACCAACTACCTTCTGGATCCTTCACCTGGGGCTATAAATATGGGACCTTGGACCTGCGAGCAAAAGGAGAATGGAGAAGAGAGGAAAATTAGTATGTTGTTGTAATTTTGTATTTTCTCTCTAGGTTTTAGTTCTTTAGATCCCTCTTCTTCTTCCCTAGATACTTTGTAAAAGAGAGAGATTATGAGAGAGAGAGCTTGTGTAATCAAGGTGTGACAACTTGAAGCAACAAGGATTCATCCATTCTCCTTCCTCTACTTGAGCTTGGTTCTAGTTTACTTGCTTTCTTTATGTGCTTTCTTTATTGCTTTCTTTAATTCCTTGCAATTTACTTCATGCTTTGTTTTACTTCTCTAATGGCTTTTAGCTAATTCTTTCTCCATGTACTAGCTAACCACTAGCTTTGCCATCTTCACTAACTCATGGGTGATTGCTTTATTTCATCTTGCAAGTTGTATGGTCTTCTCTTCTCCGATGGGTTAAACCACCTTTCATCAATATGAGAAAGTAATTAGATCAACACGCAAGACGAACCTACGCCGATGGAGTGACAACATGAGGCACGCGTTCACTATCACGGAGTTTAGTAAGTCTTGGCAAGTTAGCAAGGTAAGCTAGTCATGGTTTCTTTCATCTATTCTTTTACAAGTTTTCTTTCCTTTTCTTGTGAATACCAAATCTCACTCTTGAATTCTTTTCCGACTATTTCCATCTTGAACATATCCATCCATTCTTTATTTTCTTTTTCACTTGATTCATTAATTTTATAAGCAAAAGAAGAATTCTCGTTTATATTTCTTCACTACCACTCGTCAAAGCTTCCATCGCGAGCTCTCCCTGAGAATCGACTCGGTATAGTCCTATACTATAGCGGAGACAAGAAAGGGTACATCAAATGCAATTTTATACTCATAATAAGTATACCTTCTCAGTCTAATCAAAATGGCGCCGTTGCCGGGGAGATCAACGTTTTTTTGTTTAAAGTGAAGTACTAAACGATTCTTCTTCTCTGTTGCAGGTTACAGGTTGAAGAAACAGAAAATCTTGCATTGCAGTGACATACAAGTGGACCTGGGCCTCTGCTCTCGAAAGCAGAGACCAGGATCCCTCCAAATTGCCGCAATTTCTGGGCTTTTGCCGCAGATTTGCGGCAAAGAGGAGATCACTACTGACAAGTTTTCTGCAGGGCCTCTGGTTCTGCAAAACACAGCTGCTGATATACCTGAAATTCTGTATTCTTCACCTTATTCCTGCTTAATTAAAAAACAGTAAAAAGTTGGTTGAAATGTGTTAAAAATTGTTTAGACATTTGCATTCTACGCACGTATCTTTCAATTCTTTACTTTTACTGTTGAAGAGTGATGGAGGCAAGGTACGTTTTGCATTGCATATAGATTAGGAATCATCTCTTGCTTGATTTTCATGCTTTGAGTGAATCCTAGTTTTATTTCTTGTACACTTGCACAAATCAATTTTAAGGGCATACCCGTAAATAAGATAAGGTGGGGGAGTTCATTACCCTTTCCTTAGCCCGAAAAACCATTTTCCCAAGCACTCACTAACCCAAGCCTAATTTAATAAAAAAATAGACGTTGGCCCTAGGGACATCTCGGACTCATTTAGGAGATTATCCTAAGGGGAAAAAGTGTTGGAATTTAACTCTTGCAAAATCAGTGTCTAGGAAAGGGATTGAGGGCCGAAAGCCCGAAGGTTGCTGGTTACTTAATTAAGGAACGTCTCTGACGGAAAACCTCCACCAACCTTACCCTTCCCTGGCTGATTAGCTTGTGGTTAGAGTCTACACTAAACCTCCCGTGGACAGTCTATCAGTTAGGAGTCGTCTAGGTCCTAAGTCTACCCTAACTTAGGTTAGAATTTTTTTTCTTTTGTTTGTTTGTTTGTTTGTTTGTTTTTGTTTGTGATTGTGTGATATGGCCTTCAACAATTCTTTCAATAATAATCCATATTTCACACCATCTCCATATTCGGATAATTCCAACCTGGTGTTTTACAATATGCACCAACCACATACACCAGGTTGGCCTTATCCGAATCAATATGACCCATACCCCCCATCTAATAACTATGATTTCCATAATAATTTCAACTCTTCACCGAGTAATTTGGGATTCCAGTCCCCTGAGTTTAATTATCAACCTCCTTGTCCACTATATTCACCGAGTCCACAATATCCACAATATTCATTTCCAGAATCCGCTTCATATACTCCTTTTTCTGAACCACCAATTGAAGAAAAATCTGAGTTACTCAGGAGTATAGAAGCTAATCTTCAAAGGGTCGAGCAACAACTTCAAGAAACATTTGACCCTCCCATTCCACAGTATTTTCAAGAGTCTTACTCATTTCCACCTTTTCCTAATGAACAACCATTTGCCTTGGAAACGAGTAAAGATTTCTTGTGTGAGTCCACTCTTCCATCACCACACATTTTTGACTCACAATTTCACCATCACTTTCAAGACAACACTTCATCTTTCCATCAAAAAATGAAGTCATCAATTATGGGAAGATGCTTGAAGATATGACTAATGCTCAAAATTCTAGGAATCGTGACATAGATTTGATGATCCAAACTCTTCATTCTCATCCTATTTCTAATGTCACTAGCCACCCTGTTAAAACAGAAGAGTCATGTAGTCTTGGAAATCCAGATTCAATTTCAGCACACTCACCTGAACTTGTCCAAACTTCAAATCCCATTGACATTTGGCAAGTTTTTCATTTCCTAAAATTGAACTTGTCCAAACTTCAAATCCAGTTGACATTTTGGCAAGTTTTTTATCTCCTAAACCTAAACTTGTCCAAACTTCTGACATTTTGGCAATTTCCATTTCCTGAAATTGAACTTGAACATGATCCTGAACTTCCACTTGATGATTCAATTTTCCTTCCTGATTCAATTATGACTCCGGTGTCTTCACCTGATTTCACTTCATTTCCCGAGTCAGTATTGGATCCAGTGCCAATCCATTTTGAAATTGAATCACCAATCATTGATGATCATAGTGAACTTGACCAATTCCATACTTTTGAAAGTCCCATTGATAAATTGGCAAGCTCACATTTTTGTGGAATTGAACTTCATGAGGAATGTGATCTTGAACCCCAACTTCTTGATTCACTTCTTTTTCCTGATTCAATAATGACTCCGGTATCTTTACCTGACTTCAATTTTCCCGGAGTCGACATTGGATCCTGTCCCAATTCATAATGAAGTTGAATCACCCATCTTTGAGGATCACATTGAACTTGACCAATTATACACTTTTGATGATCCTATTGACAAATTGGCAAGTTCTCCATTTATTGAACTACATGAGGAATGTGACCTTGATTCTTACAATCTCTTTACTTCTGAAACTGATTGTACAATTCTAACGGAAAACATTGACCTTAGTTTTGAAGAATTGTATGGCGATGAGCTTGAATTCCTTAATATTGGAAGTAAAGAGATATCACCTTTAGAAAGTCACATTCCATCATTGGACAATGATTGTGGACTAGAGCTTCATTTTCTTGACTTAGACCCAATTCCCGAACTCATTCCGACTCCTGCACCATCACTTGACTTCAGTCACTTCCTGAGTCGGTGTTAGTTCCTGTTCATTCCGAGTCCAAGTCAACTGTTCTATCATTTCATATACCATTTTGGGACAAGGATCTTGATGAAAATGACTCAGAAATTATTTTAAAAATTTGGAAATTAGATGGGGTCATGTACATAATAAAAATCATACATGCACACATCATTCTTGTGGGTCATATTCTTGAAATTTCTGGTGGGTTCCTGAAAACCAAAGAAAAGTTGATTGGGCCATGTTTCGTGGACCAATCAGACCACCACCGGAACCACCACCTTAAGGTAATTTTTTCCTTCCCTCTTCAATTTTGTTTCATGCATACATATCATGATGCATTGAGGACAATGCATGAAATAAGTGTGGGGGAGGGTTTACTAACATAGAGTTTTTAGATTTTCTTTCTTTTACACTTCTTTTAGAAATATATAAAAAAAAAACTTTTTGAAATAAGAGACAAAGTTTTGATCTATTTTAAGAAAATTAAGATGTATCTTAGGAATTAAGAAAGCCTTAATTATGACATCTTAAATTTAGTTGAAATAATAGATCTTGTTTGAAAATTATAGGCTAAGTAAGTAAAATTGAGGAGATATTTTATCTTGCATTTTTTTCCTTAAATAATATGCACTTTACACTTACACATTTCTTGGGATGGAGACAAAGACCAAAAATGCCATATAAATAAAAAAAAAGAAAAAAAAAGATATATATATAAATAAAGCATCACTTATTAAGCTGGAAATTGTGCCTCAAGAAGCACGATTACTCACGCCTAACGGTGATTTCACTTATTAAGCTGGATAATTGTGCCTCAAGAAGCATGATTGTTCACGCCTAACGGTGATTAAAAATAATCCCTTTAGTTTTGTGGCCTTTTTTTACTCGAGACCTTAAACCCGAGAGATGTTTTCTCATCTGGTGCCCTAAGACCTTCTGGTTTGGGAGTCATCGGTTAAAGGCTCGTTACATGGGTGAACTAGAAAGCCTAAACTAAGGGAAGAAAAAAGAGAAAAAGAAAATAAATATATAAATAAATGGCTTTATGGTTAGAGTTGAAATCCCAGAAATCTTCACGAGCACGGTGTGCATATTATCTAGGTTTTATGAAAGATAAAATATTCAATCCAATTTTGAATTCTTACCTTAATAAAAACAAGATCTTGCATAGAGACTAAGTTTAAGAAAGAATAATTATAGGTGGACTTATGACCTAGGATCACTTATATTTTTGCAAAAATAGTTCGTAAACATGTCTCTTGTTCAAAATGAGTTTTCAAAACACTAACATTTATTTTCTTTTCTTTATGGATTTTGTGGGTGTAATCCGCTGAAAACCCTCAGGAGACAACACTCCTCCTCTAGGGTAACCTAGAGGTTTAACGGCTTGTTGCACACGCTCAGTGCAATCGCGTCACCTGCGAAAGTGGTGTAATAAAATTGGTAGTTAGGATTTTCTTTTCTTTTCTTTTGTTGCTCGGGACGAGCAAAAGAATAAGTGTGGGGGTGTGATTGTAATCCAATATTGCATATTTTACCTCATAATTCCCATGCATTTAGTTAATAAATATATGATTTTTACTCATCTTCTCTACATATTTGCAGGTACACACTCTAAAGGAGATAAAGCAAATAATCACTTTAATTAACACTAATTAAAGTGATTAAATCCAAGATTAAAGATAAAGCCAAGATTTGAATTCCAGATCCAGAAAGATCCACGGGCCCAAAGAAGAATCCAGATAGTCCACGTGGCTAACCACTTAACAATAAAATCCCACCAGAAAATCTGGGCCAACGGCCCAGATTTGGCCGCCAGATCTGGAAGATCTTGCAAGTTGGCGGCAGTTAGTTACAGGGAGTTAGGATCCCAGATTTTGCGCCAACCAACTACCTTCTGGATCCTTCACCTGGGGCTATAAATATGGGACCTTGGACCTGTGAGCAAAAGGAGAATGGAGAAGAGAGGAAAATTAGTATGTTGTTGTAATTTTGTATTTTCTCTAGGTTTTAGTTCTTTAGATCCCTCTTCTTCTTCCCTAGATACTTTGTAAAAGAGAGAGATTGTGAGAGAGAGCTTGTGTAATCAAGGTGTGACAACTTGAAGCAACAAGGATTCATCCATTCTCCTTCCTCTACTTGAGCTTGGTTATAGTTTACTTGCTTTCTTTATGTGCTTTCTTTATTGCTTTCTTTAATTCCTTGCAATTTACTTCATGCTTTGTTTTACTTCTCTAATGGCTTTTAGCTAATTCTTTCTCCATGTACTAGCTAACCACTAGCTTTGCCATCTTCACTAACTCATGGGTGATTGCTTTATTTCATCTTGCAAGTTGTATGGTCTTCTCTTCTCCGATGGGTTAAACCACCTTTCATCAACATGAGAAAGTAATTAGATCAACACGCAAGACGAACCTACGCCGATGGAGTGACAACATGAGGCACGCGTTCACTATCACGGAGTTTAGTAAGTCTTGGCAAGTTAGCAAGGTAAGCTAGTCATGGTTTTCTTTCATCTATTCTTTTACAAGTTTTCTTTCCTTTTCTTGTGAATACCAAATCTCACTCTTGAATTCTTTTCCGACTATTTCCATCTTGAACATATCCATCCATTCTTTATTTTCTTTTTCACTTGATTCATTAATTTTATAAGCAAAAGAAGAATTCTCGTTTACATTTCTTCACTACCACTCGTCAAAGCTTCCATCGTGAGCTCTCCCTGAGAATCGACTCGGTATAGTCCTATACTATAGCGGAGACAAGAAAGGGTACATCAAATACATTTTTATACTCATAATAAGTATACCTTTCTTAGTCTAATCAGTAACCATATCAGCTATGGTTTCATTTTCTTGCATGCAAAAGTTCTCATATTGGGACCGAAGAAGGTCTATCTTAGCCCTCTTCACTTGTGAAGTCCCTTCATGTGTAACTAGCAAATGTGTCCAAATTTCATATGCGGACTTGCAATGAATAACTCTAGCTATATCATCATCATTAAGGGCTTGAAGGAGTGCATATTGAGCCCTAGCATTGGCATCAAATTCCTTAGTCTCAATTTCGGACCAAGTGGATTCATCACCGGGGGGTGCACTAAAGGGTTTGGTCACGACCTTTGCAACTCGACTTCCTAGAGATTACAAGAAAACGGTCATCTTAACTTTCCATATGGGAAAGTTAAGTCCATCAAACTTAGGAGGGGTCTTAATTCCATAGGCCATTTTTACTAAGTGAAAATGAATGAAATGATTAGCAAAAATAGGATCTCTCTAAGGGTTAAGCCAAGAGCCTAGAGACCTAAGCTCTGATACGAATAAAAAACACCTAGAGGGGGGTGAATAGGTGTAATTGCTAATCAAACAATCTTTTTAAAACTAAGATAGATGAATGATGCAACGATCTCTCAAAACAAGACTAAGAGCTGAATACCTTGTGAAGGGTTCTGAACTCCTTCCTCCTGATTCCCCTTGAATGGGTTAGAGGTGCGCAATGTAACCTTGTTGTATGAGAATTGATCGAACAAAGAATGAATAATATGCAATGATGAAATGCACACAATATATCACAAGTATCACAAACAAGTAATAAGGAGCAATAGAGAGTAATGCAAAATAGAGAGCAAGAGCAAGAAGGCAATTGCAAACACAAGTATTTGTTTCGAGGTTCGAGCCACCGCTCTACTCCCCCGCCTTCACCGCCGTGAAGGGTTTCCACTATCCACCGAGGACTTTACAAGGTCTACCGAAGACCGGAGCACCGAGCTCCACCACTTATAAGAACCTCTATCGAAGAGGTGTCTCCACAAGATGAACAAAGAGTAACAAGTAGCCAAGTGATCTCTAAAAGGATCACAAACACTTTACAAACACTTCTCTCTTTACAACTTCCTTATAGATTGAGTAGGAAATTTTGCTCTAAGAAGTGTAGTGAGAAAACTCAGTTGTAGAATGATCTTTGCTAGAGAACACAACTGAAAACAATCTCAAGAAAGAATGAAAAATGGAGAGCTTAAAATTTTTCTTCTCTTTTAAAAACTTTGAACACTTAGGTATTTTTCTTGGTATCTTGCAAGAGACTATTCTCCTCTATTTATAGGGAGAAGAAAGGGTTAAAAACAATTTATTTTAAGCTTATTTGATCTGAAAAAATCTCCAAAAACTTAGAAAAATTGCCAAAAACAGATTTATAAAACAGATTTCAGATTGCACCAAAGAGAAAAGAGCCGTTGGGGCTTTGCAGGCCTGGCGGTCGGCGGTCCGGTCGGCCGTCCGCCCTGCTGGCAGTAGCCGTTGGGCTCGGGTCGACCGCTTGGGTCGACCGTCCTCTAAAATGAAACACAGTTTTCTAAAGGCGGTCGACCGGCGGTCGACCCAAAAAACCCGAGAGCAAAATTGCTTACAGTCGGTCGACCCGGCGGTCGGCCGACAGACATGCACAAGCGTGCACGTCCTGATACAAGCGCCGGTCGACCGGTCCGGTCGGCCGGTCTTGCCTGAAACAGAAAAACAGCAAGAAACCAGAACTTGGAATTTTTGTAAAATATTTTGAAGTATAGATAGCTAAGTATCATGCTTGAAAAGGGTAAACATACATGATTATAAACATGATATATATCTTTGTAAAAAGTTAGAGTCATGTATATTTGTCAAGGCATGATACTTAGAAACAAAAGCTAAACATGAAAACTTGTATAAAAATATGTGTGTGTATCCTAGAGCCAATTTTCCAAAACTCAAACTTTAACAAACTATTTCTTACATTGGTTCTAAGGACTACAAGTTTCACAAGGGGCTTCTCCATATGATCTTGAAAGCTTGATTCTTGAGCCCGAATTGAGATGACTTTAGTCAAAACTCCTTCCTTTAAGGAGGAAAACTTCTAGAATCATTAGAACCCTGAAACACACTCAAACAACAAATATTATTAGTACAAATAACTAATTATGTTTTGTAATCATCAAAACACACTAAAAACGGGTGATTGTAACCTTGGGCCAACAGAAATTATTCTGGAAATTATGGTTATAAGATTGGGGGCATGGGTTATATTGATTCAGATAAGACCAATCCGGCACACTAGGTTGGTTAAACTTATGAAATGCTGGGTTGGTAATATCCGAAAAGAGGTTGATGTGTAATATGGATTACCATTAAAATTAGAAAAATTATTGTTATAAGCCATATCACACAATAAAATACAAACAAAGAAGAAAAAGAACAAACAAATAAGCAAACAAAAAAGAAAAAATTCTAACCTAAGTTAGGGTAGACCTTTGACCTAGACGACTCCTAACTGGTTAGACTGTCCATAGGAGGTATAATGCAGACTTTGACCACAAGCTAATCAGCCAGGTCAGGGCAAGATTGGTGGGAGGTTATCCGTCAAAGACGTTCTTAATTAAGTAACCACCAACTTTCGAGCTTTTGGCCCTTAATCCCCTTCCTAGACACTGATTTGGCAGGAGTCAATTTTCAAACCTTTCCCCCTTAGGATAATCTCCTAATTGACTCCGAGATGTCCCTAAGGCCAACGTCTACTCATTTTTAGTTATGCTTGGGTTAGTGAGTAAGGAGATTGTTTGTGGGCTAAGGGAGGGTAATGACTTTCCCACCTTATCATGTTTATAGGACAAGCCCTTAGATCAATTTAGTGCAGTGTACAAGAAAAGCAACACTTAAGCAATGTAAAACAATCCAAAAGTGTTCTTATACTAGATGCTATGCACATGTACCTTTACTCCAGCACTCTTCAATAGTAAATACAAATGTATTGAAATAGACACGTGCCTAAATGCAAAGTCTAAATCATTTTTTAGCATTTACAATCATCATTTTACTATTGAGGTTAGAAAGTAAATATAGTGAGACAAACAAAGAAATAAATGCTACAGATATTTAAACTACGCAATTCAGCCAACCTGCAGAAAATACTGGTTAGTAGTTCACTCAGTTTGCCACAGGACTGTAGCAAATCTGAGGGTTTCTTGGCTCTGCTTTCTTGAGCAGAGTCCAAGGCCACTTATGTGTCCACTGTAGCAAGAATTCCTTATTGTTAAATCTGTACAAATAATAAAGAAGAAAGTTAACCAAAAATGTAAACTTTAAAGAGAATTACTTACCGTCCCTCCCCGGCAACGGCGCCAAATTTTGATTGAGTTAGACCTACACACAAAATACCGAATTTCAGAACTAAGAATGAAAAGTGCAAGTTACTCAATTCTACCGCAATATCAAGTGGCTATGGGGGTCGTGATCGACAAGGAGGAACTAGAGATGGAAGCTTTTCTAGCAAGTTCTCTTTTATGCTACCATTAATGGTTAAAGTTCTTCTTTAGTTTCTTAAAAAGAAAATAAAAATAAATTACAATGAAGTTAGGCAGAAAGTGAGAGATTGGGAAGATGGAGAAACTAGAAATGATATGTACAAAGAAATGGAAAAGGAGTGATAAAAGAAGTGGGTGTTGTTGGTGTTGGTGATCTAAACTAAAGAAATAAAAGAAAAGAAAGAAAAGATTAAAGAAATACTTACCTCCTTTGGTTGATGACTTACCTGGAATCCTTGCATGTTCTACCTTGCTTCGAAGGCTTTCAATGCATAAGCCATAAGATCGAGCTCAGTCCCCATTCGCATTACATCATCAAGATGAACAAGAATGAAATGATACGGAGTCTTGAGAAGGAGAACATCATCATGAAATATCGTTGGCACTCACACAAACATTATTATAATGATGCTTCTAGATTCACTTGAATGTTCATCATAACCAAAAAGAGAAAAAGTAGAAAGAAGAAGAAGGAAACAAAAGTAAAGACAAACATAAAAAAAAAATTACCTTTTATTGCTTGCAGAAACGATGGAAGAAAGGAGGAGGTACATCGGTGTCACTCTCAACATAAGTCTCTCTCTCTTACTTACATGAATCTCAGTCTAAACTATACTTACAAAGAAGTAAAAATTACATGAAAAGAAAAGAAAAACCTATACTACAAAGAATGAAAAACTGGACTAAATCCTATCTCTGCATGATCATCTCCATTTACAGTGAAATACCTGCCTTTATAGGCAAAAACCCAGAGGGGAGAGACGTGAGAAGATAGGGGGAGCAAATGCTCCCCCTAACTCCCTAACAAAGCCGCGAAAATGCGACGTTGGCCGCGTTTCCGCGGCCAGGGTGTGGCCAGGTGGCCACACCCTGTTGGTGGAATTCCCGGCTTCGCGATTGATGTTTATCTTCAGCTGGATTTGCAGTTTAAGTATGAGATTTTGACGAAATGGCCTTTAATTTTTGGATTCAACCGCTTGATTTGGGATGATTCATTTCAACCAGTTTTCAACCTCTCTGATTTGCCATGATCTGCCCTGATTCACTGATTTCAAATTTATTCTGATTTAATTCAGAATTTGATGGGCTTTTGGGCTCACTTTTCTTAACTCTCCTTTAGGAATGGGCCTACAAATAAATTAAATAATAATTAGGAACAAGCGGAGTTTATTTAATAATAAGTATGAAAATATGATAATAAATGTGCAATCTTAGCGACCGATCAGAAGTATCGAGGGAACATTAGCATACAAGCTTTTCATTGAATTTACAAACACACACATTTTCAAGTGTTGGTTTCACCCCGATCAAATAGCCTCGCTGCTGGAATTCTTCTGTGTTAACTTCGGTTGCAAAGAGAGGCTAAATTGCTAGCTTCGCTGTTAAACATTTTTAGTGTTTAGCTTTGCCTATACTTGAAGCGAGGTTGCCCCTTTTTTGAGGCGACGCACTTGAGTGCTTTAGCTTCGCCTCCGCTTCAAAATTAAAGCGGCAGCTGTGAAGCTAGGCCGTGGGACCTATAAATAGGACTTTTACAGTCCGTTAGAGAAAGTCACTTTTTTTTCATCTTCAGGTGAAGCTTAGATGATTTTTCCCCTCTTCTTCGTGTCTGAATAAAAAACTAAGGTTTTCACTCTTTACATCTCTTCAAATGAGATCTGATGGCGTCCAAACAACATTCAGGCAAACAGGTTGACACCTCTGAGGTGGCAGATGCCGCTTCTCCACCATTGAACAGCCAATAGCTGGTAGGTCTTGACCTATTTCAGAATTTTTGATCTTTTTCTGCCAATCTAGGCTATCTCATCATTGATTTGGTAAGACCCACCAAAATTGGTGATCTTAGGGAGTTTATCTCCTTTGATTTTGGTTTCCTATGCTCTCTTTTAGGGATGTGAATTTTCCTTTAATCTCGCATAGTGAAATTGGAAACCAAAGGTTTCTTCTTCAAGTTTCAGGCAAAGTTATTCTTCAAGCTTCCAGGTGAAGCTAAGACTTGTTAGTCTATTTGGAAGCTCTCAGGTGAAGTCAACTCTCATGCGAGGCTTTGCTTTAGCATTTTGGTGTGAGGCCAGCTCGCCTTACAAGCGAAGCTATGCCTTAGCCTTTTGAGGCGAGGCAAACTTGCCTTACAAACGAAGCTATGTCTATGCCTTTTGGGTGAGGTTAGCTTGGCTTATAGGTGAAGCTATGCCTTGACCTTTTGGGGCAAGGCTAGCTTGCTTGGCACAGCTAAAGACTTTTGCATGTTTATTTTCTTTGAGTACTAACATGCTTGTTTTTCCTTTCTTGTAGTACACTACGCACAGAGACCATCAAACAGCTTGTTCGGTTCTGTAAGAGGAATGGATGGGAGTACGCACTTCTAGTTTCAGAGTCAGACTTCATTCTTTAGTGATAAGTGCACGCCGAAAAGAGATGCTCTGCTTCTCGCAGCTAATGAGCGTGTTACGAGAGTATTTTGACCCCGCCCCAATTGAAGATCACACTAGGATGGTGTACAAGAAACCAGATTTCATGTTCGAGGATGCGACACTTGATACTGACCAACAACTTCTCACAAAGGAGGGTCAGTGAATTTTTACTATCAAGGATAAGAGGTACTATCTTCCATCAAGCAAGAGACACTTCCCTCTTTCGTTCTTCCAATCAGTAATTGCACCACGAAAGATGAAATGGTCTGTGACCCGGTCCACAGATTCATTACATATGGGGATCCTAACACCCAATGGCTACAATCGCTCTGGATCGCCTAGGGCTATGCTTGGTCTGCATCTTGGCAGAATAGGTTAAGACATGTGGATTGGAGAGAATCTGGAATGGCTGAGATGTTCCTAACCAGTTTGTCAAGGTTCAAGGCAACTACCCAGTGACAAATTTAGGGCTCTGGGCTAGGTACATCCTGCTCAATAGCCGTGGTGAAGGGATTTGATGTTATACGTCTTGAAGTAGTTTGATGCGGATCTGAAGAAGCTCGGACTCCACAAGGCAGTTAGGGCAACTTGTCATGGGATCGAGATAAGCGTGCTTAACTTCTTGTCATCTTCAAGCTGTACTGTCCAGCTTCAGGGTCCTTCTTCACGCCTGTCGGCGAATTAGAATTGGCGCTGCATGACACGTGGAAAGTGTCTAATCTCCCGATGGGTTCGATACCATATGAGGAGTATTTCCCTTGCACGATGGAATAGGAGCAGTTGGAGAAGGATAACCTAGAGATATTTGAGATGTGTTGAGAGTTGATGTGTCATGACGTCATTTTTACATGTGCATGGACGTCCATAACACTAGAGGGTTTGTGAATGGGATGAAGGTTTGGGCAGATTACTTATTCCCTGTTCTAGATAGTGCTCCGGAAGAAGTTCAATTTTAAATACTAGATGATGATATCATCTGGGTGGTCCCATCTAGTGGACATGAAGATGTCATCCTAGATGAAGATGATGGCATCTATGAAAAAAGTGATAAGTTTAAGAGCTTCCACCACCAGGCGAGCCAACCTATGTCTAGGAAAGCCCTTCTTGTCGGCTTCTTATCGGTCTGGCTGAAGAAATGCGTAGTTTTGTTCCCTCTGCATGATGAAATTCTATCGTGGGTGCTCTTCCCTGCCATTCAACTCGCTCACGGCAAACCCCTTGGACTGCTTCCTACCATGTCTGCTGTATCTAGCGAGGTCTCTGGTGGTGTTGAGGAAGCTTTTTTCAGGCCGCCAGCTATAAGAGAGGCAAGGGGCAAAATCCACCCCATGATGGACCATGCCCTAGGGTAGAAATGCCCTATACATAATGGCATGGGTTTGCGATGCATTGTCCCGCCATCATTCAACCAGGAGAGAGTCGTCAGGGACCGTCCGTTTTGCGCATCTCCATCGATTCGAGAAATCGCAAAGGGAGCGGACTTATATAACTGGGGTACAAAAGCTGATACATCGTTATGATGCGTACAGTTTCTTTCGATGTTTCCTTCCATTCCAGGCACTGGATATAGTGAAAAGTTTCATGATGTCGGAAAAGGGAGATCTTCACTTGGACAAGGTATATTCAAGTGGTTGGTCAATATCAGGCCATCCTACTTGGTATATCGATGCGAAGATATATGCTATCTGGAGCCATATGCACCTAACCGCTTTACTTGCCAGTTCGGCTATGACCAGCTCTACGTTGGCAATCCCAACCGTCTCCTGGCGTTCATGGGTAGCTTGATCGATGGTGCAAGAGCTTGGAGATACTTTATCATCAGCTGCACTGAGGCCCGGCTTTGTATGCCACTGATTAGTCTAAAATCTGCATCATTACATCACATTTTTCTACCAATTTATGTATAAAATGACGCTTCTCAATCGTATTTTGGTCTATTTTGTAGATAATCAAGAGTCTAAGGGCAAAGTCAGAATAAAAGGCTAATTAAACCCAATTTTGGGTAATTAAATCTCATTACTTGGAGGTCAAGCTAGAGAGCATCTAAAAGGTACATTGGATCCAAAGTTGGGCGCGAATCTGAAGAAAACTGGATCTAAATGCTAAATCCAAGACCATCTAGAAGATCCTCGAAGATGGGCGAAACCATAAGAAAAAGCCAGAGCAATTGGCTCTGGTATTGCTACAGAAACGCGATTTTTGCCACGTTTCTGCAACACACTTATGGGCCTACAAGTCGATTTTTGACACATGGCCTCATCTTGCATTTCAGATACTTCCTCTGCCTATAAATACTGCAATTCATACCAGAGACGAAGCATAATCAGTGAGAATTAGGGCTTCTCTCCTTAGATTAGTTTTAGGTTTTCTTCTTCTTATCTTTTGTATGTTTCTTTATTTATTTTAATTCATGTATTAGGGCTGAGCTAGATTCACAGGAGAGAAAGAGGGATCTTGTACTAGAGAGTGACAATCTATGTAAATGTGTCTCATTTCTTCTCTATTGTAATTTTCTTCATTTCTGCATAATGCTTAGCTAGTTTCTTTTCATGGCAATCTAACTACTAACCACTACTTGATAATCCACATGAATCTAATAGCATCTACAAGCTTTGCCCTTGCAAGAGTCATCGATGACTCATGATGATGGATTCTAACATTCTAATATTCTAACATCTAACCCACAATAAGCTAACTTGCAATGTCCTCTTTATTTTAACTCACCTCTACTTGGTTTTGATAATCTAATAGTACCTTGCACCTTGTTATATGGAATGAATATGTTTGAATGTAGAAGAACAATCTTATGAGTCATGCTTTGTATCGTCTCTTGAAACCAAGGATTAGTGATGACCAAAGATCCATGTGAGGCAACTATCACTAAGAGGTTAACATGATTACTAGAGCAATTAGTAGTTAGCAACCATGAGTCTTCTTTCATTGTTTTCCTTCTTTTCTTTGCTTGTTTTAAAAACCAATTTCAAATTATTCTTTTATCTTTTCATCATCATTTTTATCATCTTTTTCGTTCATCTTTGTTTTCATCTACTTCACAACAAGTTTCATTTTCTCTTATTTTATTTTTAATACCACTTTCCAAATCACTTCATTTTCCATTCATTTCTTTTTTCCTTCACTTCTATTTTTTATGTTGTTTATCAATCCCACAACCACTTCGTTATTATTTTTACTTTGCTGATTTCATTGCCTTCTCCAATTTACCACTTCTAGATTTCTTTCTTTTTCTTTTCTTATTCTTTAACAAAGAAGAATTTGTTAACATACAATGTGAATAAGGACGGTTAATGCTTTAATTGCCTCCTGTCCCTGTGAATTCGACCGTTAAGCTAATGCTATAATGAAAGTATTGAGGGAACATGAGCACACACACACTTTTACATTGATTTCAAAATATACATTTTCAAGTGCTGGTTCACCCTCGATCAAAATAATGGCGCCATTACCGGGGACGGGAATGGTTTAAACTCACGTTTTTATTAACATTTTCTTCTCTGTTTTGGTGTGCAGGGTAATTTTTGTAGAAACTGAACATTGCAGAAACCTAAGCTTACTTGTATCTCCCTGCTCAGGAAAGCAGGGAGTTGTTGCTCATAAATGCCATGGAAACGCTTTAAAAGTCGTTAAAATGCGACACTTTGTTGTGAACTGGGCCCTATATTTTGCAGGCTGCTTCTAAATTGCATATATATGATTTCTGCTACTATCTTTGTGCATTGATTGCCTACACACTGCAATAGTAAGAACTAAAATCAGTAATTGGACATTTTAATGCGGTTTAGACATTTACCTTTAGGTACGTGTTAATTTCAATTCCAATATACTATATTTTGTTCTATTATTGTGATCTGGACTGAGGTGTATATATGACATTGCATATAGAATAAGACAAATATGTGGGTGATTTACTCACTTTGTGTTATATTCTTATTTATATTGTACACTTGTATGAATTAGAATTAAGGGCAGAACCCGATACAAGATAAGGTGGGGAAGTCATTACCCTTCCTTAGCCCAAACCACCTCCCCAGTCACACAACCCAAGCCTTAATAAAAATTGATAGACGTTGGCACCTAGGGATATTTCAGACTCACTAAGAAATTGACCGAGATTGAAACTTGTAAGAGTCATACTCTTGTGAAATTGGTGTCTAAGGTTTGAGATTAAGAGGTTAAGCCTCGAAGATACTGTGGTTTAGCAGAATTAAGGCCCGTTGCTTACGTACAGATACCTCCCACCGTATTTTCCCCTACCTGGCCGATTAGCTCGTAGTCGGGTTTATATAACAACCTTCCCCAGGTTGTCGACCAGTTAGTAGTCGTCTAGATCGAGGTCAACCTTAGTATAGGCTTGGTTTTGATTTTTCTTTCTTTTGTTTTTTTTGTTTGTTTTTTCTTTTTTGTTTGTGTTTGTTTGTGAAATGAATTTCACAACAATTCTTTCAATAATAATATGAATCCATATTTCACAACTGACCTTATTTGACTCGAATAACTCCAATCATGCTTTGAATAACATAAACCAACTAAATAATTTGGATTTGATTTCTTCGACTCAATATAACCCATACCTCTTATTTGATGACCAATATTTCCAAAATAATTTCAACTCTTCACAGAGCCGAAGGGGATTCATCTCCCTTGAGTCAAATTTTAATCTCCTTGTCCACAATTTTCACAATTCTCAAAATTTCACAATATTCATTCCCAATTGTGCTTCCTATACTCCTTTTCTAGAACAACCCACTGAAGAAAAATTTGAATTAGAAAAGAGTATAGAAGCTGTACAAGTCATGATTGAGTCCCAGCAAAACAAACTCAACTCACAATATTCACGAACTTTTCATATCATGCTTCATATGAAATTGAATTTTAATCTTTCTCCTGAGTCAGTATTGGATCCTGTACCAGTCCATCGTGAAATTAAATATTAATCTTTTATGATCATCAACACATTGAACTTGACCAATATCATACTTTTGAAAATTTCTTTGACAAATTAACAAGTGATCTCTTCCACTATACGGAAGGGGATGAGGTGGCATACTTTGTCTCTGAAGGCCTTGAAGCCAAGAGCTTAATGTTGGGCCTTCTGGTGGGGCTGCCACTTCTTCTGAAAAGTGGTGAGGCTACCACCCAGGGAGATGAAACTGAGGACGTGGGATTCTAGAGATCCCTGAAGAAAGAAGATCAATCGTCGAGCCACCTGTCGGGGAACTAGCTACCTGGGAGGCCCATGTTGAAACCACTATTATAGGGAGTGTTATGCCTCCTGAAATTGTACTAGAGATATGATTGGTAGCAAGGTGAACTCTCCTGGAGTTTCTACCGTCGAGGTATCTTCCGCTGACACAGCTGTTGCTGAGGCCACTTCCTTATGGGTTTCCTACACTGAGACTGCCCAAGCTATGAAGATCAGCACTGAGGTGCTATTGCTGAAAAAATCAGCAATTAAAAGGTATTGACTATAAGAGTCTAGCAATCAATTTTCATGTGCTATTTTTGATCTCAGAGCTTTTGTAGAAACCCTTGCGTTGAATGCTCCAATCATGGGACCATCTCAGAAGAAGGCAACTACTCTTATCATACCGAATATTGTGGGGATTGTGTCCTTTATCACATCATCATTCAATGTCAACCCTTATCCATTGATGACTTGATGGAAATCGATGAGGCGACGTCTGCTCCTTCCACCATGTCAGCTATGGAACAAATTGTACCTCAACTTGAGCCCACCAGTGGGCCGGTCTCCATTCTTGCCACATCTTCAGCTCCAGTTACTACTGGTTTGAAAATGATTCCTAGGCCAAACCCTCCAACGCTGTGTAGAGTCGGACCCAATGATTACCAGCCTTACATCTCTTATAGCCAGCACACTTGTCTCTATGAAGACTCCTCTTGGCTATTGCCTGTTTCCCCTGTTCTGCTGATGGCTGCCCCTGCAATGCCTTCAACAATTGTGACCACAATATCACAGAGACTTCTCCTTCAGGGCTCACTTGCTCGCTCGGGTAATGGAAGTAAAGGAGGAGTTTGTGGTGGAGATGATTGACACCTTTTTACAAGGGTTTAAAGCGATGCATTTTTGGTGTTGAAAGGTTTGAACAGCCCGTTTGAGTTTCTGAAGGTGATTCTCACTTGGAATATAGAGACCATCAGAGACTTTGGGGAACTAATCAAGCTGCCTCCCTAGAGCTAGTAGTAAAGATCTCGAGATAGATGTGGGCAAGTGGCATCGATGAATAGCTCGGATCTGACTCCCTTCGTCGAAGAGGAGCTCAAACGTCACTCTGAACGCATGCAAAAGACTTATGCCAAGACGCAAGAAAATGGAAGCAGAGTCTCAGGAGTTAAAATCTCTGAAGTTGAAAAGGTCAAGATTGCCATGCAATTGATGCTTTCAACACGCACTTGTCGATGCCAATGAACAGTTCATAAAGGCGAAGGCAATGATAAAAGGGCCAACTTTCTCATATCTAAAGCTGGGCCAGTTCGTACAGAGGAAACTGCTCGGCTAGGACAGCTGAACACCCAGAGCGATCAACTCTTCGAGCTGGAGGAGAGAAGAAAGCGGCGATAGCGGAGACTCAGGCTCGATTGGCTCGACTGGCGGCTTTTGATCAAGAAGATCTGAAGTCGAAGGCTTTTGCCAAGGCTGAACAGAAAAAGAAATAAAAACTATCTTCTCTTGAGAATAAACTCAGATCATATGAGTGATAAGTTTAATGTATCTTCAATGTATCTCTTCTTTTGAATCAATAAAATATTTACTTTTCACTTATTGCTCTTCTCAACTTCTTCTTCCTTGTTTGCTTATGCAATTACCCATAGGTAATATGAGCCTCCCAAAGAGGAAAACCCAGAATATGAGTTCTTTTAAAAGAACTAAAACAGGGTGAAAATTTATCAAGTAAAACTCCTAAAGGAATTAAACATGTGACTAAAATCATTTAGAGGTTAAAAATATGATAAAATCAGTCAAATATGAGAATCCACTGGGGAATAAAAGAGGGTAGATTTAGGAATCCATCAAGAATCATTAAAAAAAAGGTTCACCGTTCAAAGGTGACAGGCTGGGCATAACAACGAAGAAAGAGTCCTTACTAGACCAAAAAATTAGATCTGGACATCCGTCAGTTCAGACCTAGAGGGAGGTGAATAGGTGTACTAGCTAATTTAGGACAAAAGATGCGTAATTAAAAACTTAATTGCAAAACACATTATGTGTAACCAAGAGTGAGCCCGAATTTCCCGAGAAAGGCTCTGGAGCTACTCCTGTCGATTCCTCTAAATTAAGAGTTGCGCTGGTATTAGAAGTTCTCTTGGTTTAACACAAGTGTGAGCACAAAAACAACATCTAGCATGTAAATAAATATGAACAAATAATAACAATGCAAGATATAACAGAGATGAGTTGAGAGAGTGGATCAAACACAAACACCAGATATGTTTCGAGGTTCAAGCTATTGCTCTACGTCTCCATCTCCTCACAGAAGGATTTCTACTACGTCCACACAGGACCTTCCCAAAGGGACCTCCACTGAGAAATTACAACTCTACACCAGGAGTACACAACTTCTTTCTCAATACACAAATCTCTACATAAGAGGTGGGCACTAAGCCAGCACAAAGCAAAGAAAAATACACTTGGTGATCACAAAGATTACGAACTCTATCTTAGTGATCTCAATGATCACAAACAATATTCTCACAAAAACAAGGTCCAAAAGATAGGATTAGAATTGATTGGCTCAATTATGTGAGAAATCAAAGTGTTTGGAAATAAAACAACAAGAAAATACTTAGAAAAACTTCTTAACGGATATATAAAATGTAGAACAAAATATAATTCCCAAAGACTTGATTTTTTGATTTACCAAACTTTGAAAACAAATAATGATAAGAGAATTTTGACACAAAAAACTTCTTTTTAAAACTTGTTGAAAACACTTAAGAAGAGGGAAAAAATTGCTCTTGAACATCTTAGGAAAAATAAGCCAAAGGAACCATATTTATAGGATTCCCAAAATATAGCCATTGGGGGGCCAAACAGGTCCAGAATGACCTGTCGGTCAACCGCCCAGTGAACCGGCTAAAGGTCAGATTTCTCACCATTGGGGGTCAGTCGACCGGTCGATCGACCACCCCAAGGCAAATTGCCTGTCGGTCGACTGCCCGATTGACCGAGGCCAAAACCTGAAAAACTGGTCTCTCTGGTCGGTCGATCGGTCGTCGACCGTGGTATTTCCAGAGAGCTGACTCTCTGGAACGCTCGACCGCTCAGTCGACTGCTAAAACCTGTGCACTTCTGTGCACGT